>JBBPCS010065331.1:0-17140 GCA_037974645.1 Hollardia meadi
ACACACACACACACACACACACACACACACACACACACACACACACACACACACACACACACACACACACAGTGACATCTTCATAGAGCATATGGGCAGCTGGACTAAAGGCTGGTAAACAGGTGGATTGTACTTTTACACCTCGAGTTGCAGGTTTTCTTTGTCTGAGTGCAGATAATTGAACAGAAGGTCTCCAGCTGGATGGAGAAAAGTTCAGTAATAATCTGCCACTGAAGCAACAGTTTTGGGAAATGGGCTTACTCAGTTTTAGTGGAGAGGGTTACAGGACAACATTGATACCACTGTTATGTCTGTCCTGTAGCCAGCTAGCTTAGCTTAGCACAAAGACAGGAAACAGGAGGAAACCAGCACCTCTAAAGCTCACTAATAAACACATGTCTTGTTTGTTTAATTCACAAACAAAAGTGTTAAAAGGATAATTTGACATTTCATAATCCCAAATAAAACAGCAAATTGCCCTTTCTACACTTTGTATTTTGATAAACATTTGGATTATTCCAACAGGGTGCATGCCCTATATGACCCAATTTTGAATCAAACAAAAAAGTTTTGTGGTGAAAATATGAAATCCCCTTTGAGGCATCACTGTCTGCAAAAACACTTTCATCAAGGTCATGTTTGGGCTGCTACAACCCTCTCTCCCCCCAGGCTTCTCTGTCAAAACCCTCTCTCTACCATCCTTCCCTTCCAAAGGGTGCATCTCAGATGATCAGAACCCCAGTTTCAAACTGCCCCCATAAAACAGTCCATTTGGCATAATATCCCTGGAAAAAACTGTGCTATATCACACTGACTGGCATGACCCAAGGACAGGAGATATGTAAATGAACTGTGGTTCCACTTATCTTTGTTAAAGAGCAGGCAGTTGGTCCTCTTTGCATAGACTACAGGAAGAAAAATTGTCCAAACATCCTAAAACTGAGCCCCAGTGGCCAGACCAGAATGGGTGTGTGAGTGTGTGCAGAAGTTTTGATGATATTCAATGATTTAAAAAAAACACATCACTTGTCACATTTTCCAATAAATTATACTGAAAAAACAAACTAATATATTTAAAAAGGAAATTATAGTGATGTTGTGCTTATGCTTCAGTTTGTTCAGCCTCATCATGTGCTTAGAAAGACATAACCAGCATTGAGGTTAGAAATTAATCACGTAAAAAAAAACAACCCACAATGATCCCAGTGTCCTCCTCTCACATATTCCCCTTGAGCAACAGGAAACACACAAAGAGCAAAGCTAACACAAAACCAAATCCACACACACACACACACACACACACACACACACACAAATGCAGGATCGGCCCAAGGCATAAGGCAAATTGTGGCTTATGATTTTTTTTTAAATGGCTTCTCATGGCTTCTTAGTCACCAGAGAAACAAATTTAAAATGCTTAAAATATTTTTTTTTTTTTTTTAAAGTTGTTTTAATTGAAGTATTTACTTTTTGTCACAGTCCTGGTCTCTTGTAATCACTTAATTTACATCGCAGTGTTTTGGAAGGTAGCCCACCGTACTGTTTAAAGCGGGTCAGCAGACCCCAGACAGGTCTAACTTTTATTTATTTATTTTTTTTGACATTTTCTTTGATTAATTACAAATTTGGTTGGTAATATGCACCTGTACTGCACAAGTATACGATTAAATGGGAATTGCATCCCCTGGGCCTCGTTAATCCGGCTCTGCCACTTACATGATGAAGGTCTGCCAACAGGAGATCACATACGAGCAACAAGGTGCAGGCTTCCCTGGATTTGTGGCCAAACTTAATGGTGTGGAAGAAAAAAGTAATTTGAGGGGCACAATTGCAAATTTAAGATTTTGTGGTTTACGATAAATAGACTATTACATTTCTGAATTTACATTTCCAAAATGGTGATTTGGCAAACACACAAAGGCAAAAAATATTTGTTGAATAAATTATGTTGCGTTGATGTAAGTAAGTAAGTAAGTAAAGTTTATTTAGTATAGCACCTTTCACAGAGCAAGGTCACAAAATGCTTCACAAGAAAAACGTCAATAAACATAGGCCATAAGAAACAGTAAAAACATAAAACAGTTAGACAAAACAGTAAAAACATAAGCAACTGCAGACATTAAAAACACAGAAAATGACTAATTCTAGACAGCACGAGGCGAGACAAAAGCCAGTTTGAATAAATGTAGAGATCATTTTGATGAATTTGGCGGCACTGTAACAAAATCAGTCAGTGTTTGTGATTTTATCATCAGTGACACTGTTCAAAATGGTCTTGATAATAATAACTGACACACCAGATCTTTAACATACTATTGGGATGTTGTGGCGCCTTGAAAACGTGGCGTTTATCGACTCCTTAAGTTGATTAAATCTGTAAAAAGTGAGACAGCATACAGGGGGAAACTTTTGTTTAAATCATCTTATTGAGAATAACAGTCATTCCTTTGTGTGGCATGTAGCCACTCTGACTTTTTTTCTCAGATTTATTTGTCTCACAATTCTGAGAAACAGAATTTTCCCCCAGAATTCTGAGGAAAAAAGTCAGAACTCCAAAAAAAAAAAAAAAATGTAACTTGGCCCTAATCCTCTTCCGTACATATATCAATCCGCACTTGTATTACTGGAGAATAGTATTGTCCTCGCGCTGACTCTGTAAGAAACGGCTCCGGTAATAATCGACTCATCACTTTGGCCCGTCTCCAGCCAGTGCGGTACAGAAAGGAGTGGCAGGGATCCAGAGGGAGGAGAGCCGCTGTGCCTTTAAGCTCCAGTGAAACCCATCAAGGGGAATCGCAGCCTACCGGATCATTGTGTCTGTGCGCTCATTGCGGTGGAGGGACCTGTTTTGTGTTATTGCGGTGGAAGAGATCTGGTGTTTTTCATGAAGCTCAGGATGGTTATTCCTCCGCTTGAAACGCGTGGAGTATAACATAAAAGGCTTGAAACCCGCCTAACCATGAGATGCCACTGGGTTGCTTTGGCCTCACATTTTATTTTGCTGCCACTTACAGGTAAGAAAACAAGCCCAAACCCTCACAGAAATCAATGAAATGTTGCTTAAGTTGTGCCATAAGTGGCTCATGGTGTGTCTGTGTTTTCAATAATGACTTTATATTTACCTCAATTGTTATATTTGAATGTTACCATATTCCCAGGAAGCATGAGAGCATGCCTTTATTGAAGACTTTCTAATGATCGTATGTTATTAAACTTTATGCGCTTATCAGTGATATCACTCCAGAAGCATGTAACAGCATGTACTTGCACATGTTTATTGCAGCTTCTTTCAGATGTTTGTTGGTTACTGAAGACCATATCAGTACGGCCCCCACATTGTTTCTGGGAACGTTTAAATTAATGTTTAACGGTGCAGTCTGCTCAGGTCGACAGATCATAACAGGACTGATTTGCATAACTACTATGTGTCGAGGTGCGCAGGACATGCCTTCAGGCAACAGGTGTGTGTGTGTGTGTGTGTGTGTGTGCGTGCGTGCGTGCCTGCGCGCGTGTTTCGACCACTGTTTAAGGACGATTAAATATTTGTCGCACCGAAAGAAAGAAAGAAAAGGGTTTAGGTTGTGCGCCCTAGCACACACAGCACGTCCTTTAAGACAAACACACCCAGCAGCACCTCGGCACAGTTCTGACTGCTGCGATGAAAGCATAGCGTTGTGTTTACTCACAGAACCGCCTCAGGTGTTTGTGTGAAACCTCTTGCTTACTCAAAGATCACAGAAGCAACTGCACAAACTCTTACAGGCAGCAGCTACAAAAAAACAACAGGCATTTAGAGCCGGCCAAAACATAGATATTGATTTTTTTTTTTTTTTTTTAAGGGGGAGCCTATTTGCATCCACATGCCTCCTTCTTGGATTTTCACCCAGGCCTGAAGGCACAACAGTCACATGAAAATCCTGTTCTTCAAATGGTGCCTATTATGTGGGTATCTGCCCCCCACCCACCCTCCCAAAAAAAAAAAAAATGAAAGAAAAGAAAACTTCAGGAAACTGGAGGGAGTTAAAATGAGAGGAAAATCTTAGTTTAGTTTACTCATCTTAATGCATGATTACTCAGCGGGTAGACAGTTCATAATTATTGATTGTTCAATTGAGCCATGGTGGTTTGATAGCACTCTGTCTTAAGGGGCTCGCTGCCAATCATGACATCCTATTTAACCATCAAATTATATTCCTACTCTAGGAATGATTAGTCCATTAATCAATCAGTCGATTGAAAGAAAAGTAATCAGCGATTTATCATTTGACAATGTTTGTGAGGGTTTTTTTTAATTGTGGGGCTTTTCTTTGTTTTATATGCTATTTTTTTGCGTTTTGGAGTGCTGGTCAGCCCCCTGGAAAAGCAATTTGATTCTCAGGAATTTGTGGCAGTTTTCACTGGTTCCTGACATCTCATAAACTAAACAATTAATAGATTAATCAACAACATAATCTTGTAATGAAAATAGTCTTTGGTAGCAGCCGTGCCACTTTGCTTTTTGCTCTCTTCATTGATTTCCGTCTCTTTCGTTGCTATTCATCATAGAGGTAGTCATTCATTAATGTTGGTGTTCCTTCTGGGCTGGATCTTTACCAAACTGAACTCGTCAAAGCCTTTTAAAAATAGCATTGTCGTTCATCAGCCGTACTGCATGTCCTCTGTTCCAGTATGGTGCGAGCCAGTCATCACCCCCAGTGGACCTCACATTGTAGTTCCCAAGAGGGGAAAGCTGGAGCTGCGCTGCCATGACAATGCCACGACGTCTGGCACCCCATCCAGGCTGAGGTGGCTGAAGGAGAGGGCTCGCAGGCTGGAGGGAGAGGTGGAGGAGGGCGGAGTGGCATACGTCAAGGTGTCAGCGGTGCAGGCTTACCACATGGGTCGCTACGTGTGTGTCAACAACAGCACAATGGAACACAGCTCCATCTATGTATATGTGAAAGGTGGGTGCATGAGGTGGGGACGAGGGACATGGAATTGCTCGTGTGTCCGTCTAATAACGTCAACCAGTGACAATGCTCCCTCTTTCATCTCCTCAGACCCCCAGAATGCCTTCCAGCGCACCATGGTGAACGGCATCCTGGTGCGTGCTGGTGAAAACTGCACCATCCCCTGTCTTGTGACTGACCCCGAGGTCACCCTCCTGTCCTTGGAGACTTGCGATGGACGACCTTTGCCCTCTGGTGTGAGGTATCGCAGCAACTTCCAGCGAGGCGTCATCATCGGCAATGTGAGAAAAGAATACGAGGGCTGTTACGTATGTGTGGGACAGCTTGGCGAAGTCAAAGTAGCGTCAAACCAATACACTGTGGATGTACGACTTGGTAAGTGAGAGATGTGATGGACCATTTGTTTGATATTCTTGTTTCCAAAAACTACAATTCAAGTCGGTCAAAGGGTTTCATACCAATGTTTAATGGTTCTGCGTGTGTCATAGCTTTACCAGATTTGTCATTTGGGTGATAATGAAGGTAAAAAGTTAATAAGAAGGATACAGTGAATGCTGTATGTGCAGCTGTTGACATAAAAGGAGTGGGAAGGGGCTTCCTGTCATCTTTACAGAAGTAAGAGAAGGTCAGATCTACAAAGTCAGAGTCAAACTCACTAGCTAGTTAAATGGATAGTTAAGCTATCCCTCTTGTAGCCTTCTCTTTCAGCCTTAAATGTGACCATCTGCCCCTAGTAATTATTCAGTGGAAGGGAAAGCCCTTTGGGAATCATAATGTAAATGTCCCAAAATTTGTGTCAAATGTAAGCAGTGAAGTAGGCTAAACATAAGTAAAGTTGTCACCACCATAGGTGTATGTATGTTAAACCTGAATGCCAGACCCAAAGGCGCCCATTTAGTCCAGTGAGAATTGCTCACCTGGCACATAAAGCAAACAAGTTTTACTTCCTGTGTATGTGGCACACTGAATATGCACAGAAGGGTTTCTCACGCTGGCCTCGCCTTTGAGTTCCCGCTTGGCCCATAGAGTTTACACTGTGACGACATCAAAGATTTTTAAATCGCTTTTCTCGGCTTGAGGAAAGTGTTAGTTTGGATAAAAAATTCATAATAGAAAGAAAACCTTGTTTGCAGTTCGAGTTGTCCTGTCAACTCTTCTATAATGGTGCTCTATGGGGAAATATTTGCTGCAATACAGCGGGTGGCCACTGTGCAAAATTTGAACGCAAAGCTGAGCAGGTGCCGTCATATCCAGGCCTAAGTAATACGTTCATGGTCACTACCCACAACCTCACAGCTGCTCGTTTAAAGCTAGGGCTCGGCAATGTGAAGAAAAAGTAGCTTGCAGTTAACTGAAACCTGGCATTCTCAAATATCTGAAAAGATATTTACGAGAAATCTAAAATAATAGTATTTGCCTTGTAGTAATGACTTGTGATTGATAGATAAGTGATACGCATAGATATGTAAACAAGACTAAAAGAGTCTGCAGCTGCGTTGTGACGCTGCACGGTGATGCTTTTAGCTAAATGCTAATGTGGGCATGCTAACATGCTTACAATGACAATGGTAATTTGCTGATGGTGAACAGGTATAATGTTGACCATGTTACTGTGTTAGCATGCTAACATTTGCTGATTAGCAGTAAACACAAAGTAGAGCTTTTTTTTTTTTTAGCTTTGCAGGTGTTTGGTCATAAACCAAAGTATTGGACAAATTGAAACTGATCACCAATCCTTTGGGGATCATTACTGTCAGTACAAAACTTAATCCATCAAATAGTTGTGGAGACATTTAAGTCTGGACCGAAGTGGTGGATAGACCAACATTGTTGACTACAAATCTCTATAATGCAGATCATAATGCATCCTGATCAGTGTGAGCCACAGCAATGAAAAAAGCCTCCTTTATCCATATTGCAGATGTGTTTTGGCAAAAGAGGTTTAGTTCATAGTTTTTCTTATGAGTTATTAATAGAAAATGTACCATAACAGCATTTTAAGTGTATCTCAGGGGAAACAGATCATGTTTCTCTTCGTCCCTGCACTGCTTCAGCATTTTCAGTCTGGTCTGCAGTGGAAAGAAGTCGAAAACAGAGAGAAGCTGGGAGTAGCCAGGGCGTAGTGTCCTTCTGACTGATGGAGAGAGGGAGTGAGAAAAGAGACGAGAAGGAGGGAGGAGCAGAGGGATTAGAGTCCCATACTGAACAAAGCTTTGTAACGGTGCATGAAGGCCGTGTTTGGGATAAATAGAATTACCACAGTCTTTGTCAAACACAGCCACTGTCATGACGTCAGCAGGCGGGAGTTAATCATCTGGTTCATACATGCACAAGGGTCTGCTTGTGCAAATACTGTGCTTGTGTGCATTGTCATTAGTGTGCGTTTGTCCACTGAGGAATTCCCTGTCTCTGAACAAACAGGAGTCACACACCCTTAAGGGTCTCCTATGACAGTACACAAATCATTTATTTGTCATGCTTTCATTTTAGTATCAAATCTGCAAATGTAGTTTTAGTGGCATTTTGATGAAATATCTCAGGGAGGAACACTGTTGTTAACATGTAGATTTATGATTTCGACATTTAGCACACATTCAAATCCAGAGTGATTTACTATCTACTTGTATATCATACAACACAATAATTTCAGACTCATAAATAACATGCAACCAATAGTGTGCAGTGCAAAGGCCATGACCTCAGGGACCTACCGGTAAGTGTGCTTGTGGTTCTTACTTATAGGAGGGAATGCCTTGGGAGTAAATATAAAAAAGAGGAAGTTGTGGGAATTCGTTTTAAAATGTCAGTGTGCTTTTGCTAATCAGTTATGATAACCGGTTATGAAAATGTAGCCTTTGATCTCTTGATCCAGTGCCAGAGTTGCCTCCAGTAGTCATGCTGTCCCAGAAAGACAATGTTATTCTGAGGAAAGGAGAGCAATTTGAGATTACCTGCAGCTCCTCCAACGTCAACCCGGACTTCAGTCTCAAGTGGGATTTCCCTTCAACAGCGGTAAGATTGACATAGGGATTGACTGGCTCATTCTCCTCTACCTCTACGTCCAGGTGATTGCCTATCAGGATGTGAAACTTTCTGTGTTTTGTTTTTTTTTTAAGGAAAATGATCCTCACCAATGCAAGAAACAGTCAAATATTCAGACCAATGTTAGATTTTTTCAGGGCAATAGTGACCACAGAGGACACAGAGCTCATACTTAGCCATTTTCCGGCAATTTTTTAAAAAACTTTTAAACTTTTTTTGGCAAATAATTATATATCTGACAGTGCAGCGAAGGCTTTGAAACAACATTTTAGGAGATACAGTTTACAGAAAATATAATTAATATTTCTTTAAATACTCAGAATATTTTGGAGTTTGATTGGTGGCAAATATAATTACTAAAATCTGGATGTCCTGGATGTTTTTAATGTTAAATCAGCTGTTTAAGATTAAAACAACTGTGAGTAAAGTGTACGCTCCCTTGAAAATCAACTATTTGGAGCATGATGCCTTGATAACAATGGATCTGTGTGATGCCACACCTGTTGACCGTTCATCAATGCCCTGCAGCATCCTGATGAGTCCCACACATCACACATCCTGTCCGGTTCCCGTGGTTATCACCGTGCCACCTCACTCTTGATCACTGACGTCAGCCAATCAGACTCGGGCTCTTACCGCTGTTCCGCCCTCAATGAGAGAGGCAACACTGCCACAGCGCTGCAGCTGGATGTCCGCGGTGAGTGTTAATGATGGTGTTCAGGGTTGCGAGCATGCATGGGTGCAGTCAGTGCCACAGATAATACACACAACACCACCAACTGGATCACCACCCCTCAGTCACAGTATTCACAGGAATCTTCACTGTTGAATAGAACAAAACAACACCCACTGACACGAGTACTCACTCCTAAAACAAAATTTTTTTGTTTTGTTTGTATCTACTAATTTGCATAGTATTCATAGTATGTAAATTAGTAGAAATACCTCAGGGAAACAGCTACAATTATTCAAAGTGTGTTACTATCTACCAGTGAGAATGTTTGAAATCACAACTAGTCTAGACACGAATTAAGCCCCTAAAAGCTCCCTCCAAACACAAGAATGTTCCAAAAGCCAGATGGATTTTCCACACATGCCCAAATGACTTGCTCCAGTCACACCTTTTTTTAAAAAAAAAAATTATTATTATTATTTCTGGCTTCTTACCAGAAATGTTACACAAATGTTCAACAACTATTTTGTTGAATACCAGATGGGTCGAAAAAAGGATCAGGCACGTTTTCAAGAGGCATTTTGGAAAATCTGAAATAAAGTTTGATTTTTAGAAAATGATCTGCATTAAATGAAAGAATATGTTTATTTTAATGCAGACATTGAATATTTGCTGAATAGACTAATGGCACATCTACAGTATAGCCTTTGCATATCTACAACACTTAGATGGATTACAGCGTATACAGATATACAGGTCAGCTTTCCCTTTAGCTGTGTATATTTCCTCCAGGGCAGGGATTCATTACCATGTCAGGAAGCTCAAGTCCAGTCCAGGCTGATGTTAAAGAGGGGGAGAGCCTGAGCCTCAGAGTAGAGTTCGATGCCTATCCTGCACCCAGCTCCTCGTCTTGGTCTTACGATGGCAAACGGCTCCTGAACACCACCGAGCACGTTATCACCATCCACCGCCGCAAGTACAGGTACAGAGAGTTTACGGGATATCATGCAAGAACACATGTATGCATGTCCGCACGCACACTTTAAAGTCTACCTTTGTTTTATCAGATACACCAGCGAGCTCAGACTAGTGAGGGTCCTCAGCTCGGAGGGTGGGATCTATAAGTTCTCAGCCAGTCATGAGGATGCATCTGTCGATCACTTCTTCCACGTGTACGTCAACAGTAAGTCGCTCTCACAGTTGTTACATTGCCTTATATATAGTTAGAATACAATACCTATCAGTTGCTCAGGTTGTAATAAACAGAATCCTTATGTTTTATATGTTAAATATGTGTCTCTCTTTTCTATCAATCTGCCCACCTTTCCCTCTACAAGGTAAGCCGGTTATCATCGCCCAGGAAGGGCCTGTTGATGGACAGGTGCGGTGCATTGCTGCTGGCTACCCTGTCCCTAAAATCAGCTGGTACTTCTGTGAGAGGCCCCACACGAGGTATGCCTGAAATATATTGCACAAAAACAGTTTTTTTTTAAAAATCTTACTGTATTTGCTTTATTAGATTGCTTACATCAGAGTAAGATGGGCAAAGATGATGATACACAGCCATTGCATTATCATACTAGAGCCAGATATAAACGTTTGACATGTTTAGTGTTTTATCTTGCTGTTCCACTGTTTAGCGTTTCCTGTTTCCTTATTTTATTTATTTATAGAGATACTGTACAGACAGACTCTTTATATTGACAAAGGAGAGGTTAAACAAGTGATCTGGTGAAAGTAGCACAAGGAGAGAAGAGTTGGAGCAAGTCATGAAGTAATAGCTGTCTTTACAAATGGGTCAAAGTAAGCGATTACTGCAATAAACCACTGCATCACATCATGACATGACCATGACATTTACCAGAGATGATCGCTTCAGTCTGGCTGGTTCTCAATGTTTCGCTTTTCAGTTTATGTTCATGTAAATAAAAAACTTGGGACTCCTTGGTTTTATGCTGCCCATATTGAAAGCTGTAACTGAGCAGCAGTGTGACCTCAGATCATTGTAAAACATGACTTTTCTGTTATTTCGTCCGGCTGCTCCTCTGAGAGCATGAGATGCTCATGGGAGCTGAAAAAGTTGGTTCCTGTCATCTCATAGTCTCAATGAGCACACAGACAAATAATCCATCTGGATTCTGACCGGTCAACACAACATGAGCATTTTAAGACATTTAGAGTCCTGGTAATCTGTTTTTTTAATTTTATTTTTATAGACTAAACAATTCTACTTAATTCAATTTATTGACAAAAAAATTCTTTAGTACAGAAGCCAGGAATGGCCGTGGGTGCATCTTATCAAAATCACAAGTTAATTATCTTGTTGTCCCGGTAAAAACAAGGCGTCATTTTCTTGAGATAATGGGATGAATATCTTGTTCAAGATAAATTATTAAATTTTTTCAATAAAAGCAACTTTTTTATTCTAAGACCAATAGATAATTAACCAAAATCTTGGCTTTTAGTCTTGAAAAATAATGTAATGTACAGTAGGTGACAACAGAAGTGACAGAAGATAGGATCGGGAGGAAATGGCATATCTTCCTTCTTGAGCTTTCACCAAACCTAAACCTTATATAGTATAATATTATCAGTTACTACAAGAGTGAAGGAATATAAACACATTGTACCGGAGTCCATCTACTGTAATTACCCCATTGAAGTATAAATGCTAAAACTGCTCTGATGTTGAACTGAGAGAGTGAAAATGTGGCCTTAAGCAACTCTGCAACCCCTCAACAGGTGCTCACACCTGCCCAATGCCACCCAATGGGACGCTCCAGAGGTTGCCATGGTTACAGAGTCCACCTTCGGCAGGAGTGAGGTGGAGAGCCGACTGAACGTGAGCCACAAGGAGCACGCACATTATCACACCCTAGAGTGTGTGGCGAGCACAGAGAGGGAAGAGGCCTACACACTGTTCTCCATCAGTGGTACGGCAGCGCCAAATCAAATACTACAGCAGAGATGTTGTATTTGTACACACAAATACTGGAGACACACAAACACACAAACCCCTTGACCTTCTGTCTGCCGAGGCCAGGTGTGTGGTTACTGGGTGCAGATTGAACAAGATTAGACCATGCTGACTATGCAGGCTGGGATTATATGGTATAGACTCGCTAATCCTTCACACAAACAAACACCACTGCTGCAGCTGTCTGTCTTAACGCCGAAGGAAGACATTATTTGTGTGTGTGTGTGTGTGTGTGTGTGTGTGTGTGTGTGTGTATAACTAACAGTAAAATGTTGTGTATACTTCAGTGTGATTCATGTCATTTCTGATTACGCTGGTGTGTGTTTTCTCCCAGAACGTGTCGTCCCCCATAAACTCTTCACTCCTCTTCTAACTGGCATGGTGGCCACTGGAGTCATTCTCAGCCTTACCCTAGTGGTGCTGCTCTATAAATACATACAGGTAAGATAGGAAGTAAATCATACATTGATATACCTCTACTGCAATGAAGGAATATTTTAATCTGAGTGAAAGTAGGGCCATAAATCTCTCATGAATCACGTAAATCCATGGCCATCAATCCCATGAATTAGTTTCAGAATGTGTTTAAATATTCTGAGACATCAGTGTTCAATCAAGTGCATCTACCATCACTGATATGCAGTTTGCGTCACAGAAAAAAAAAAGGCAGCAAAAGGCCCCCTTCTCTTTTACTAATGACTCATGCCTCCATCATTATGGTTAAAGATTTCTGAGATCAGACCAGGGTTTTGTTTTGCTGTATTTGGTAATGTTATTCAGCAGATAAGAGTGGCAGCACGTCCTTTGAATCAATATGAATGTGTCCTAATGAATTAGAAATGAATCAATCAGCCATTCAGACTGCAGATATGCTGTAGTTAAAGGCTTTTTTTAACACCCAGATCATACCTCGAGCGATCAATGTGCCCCCCGCAGCACGCTGCTCTTATTGCACTTGGATGAGTCAGACTCCTTGAGAACCAGTTTGTGAATTCACAGTGGGATCGTCAGGGGACAGTCTAGACACAGGCTGACAACTAAAGTGCATCGAGTAATATTAAAAATTAAATGGAAAAGTGATGAGAAGACGTTGTGTCGTCACACATGAACACTATCAGGAACCTGATGTCTCGTCACTTTCTCTGCATGAATCCCTCTTTTCTCTCCAAACAGAAACCGAAGTTCCAAATACAGTGGAAGGTGATTGAGAGTATCCATGGCAACAACTACATATATATTGACCCCACCCAGCTGCCATATGACTCCAAATGGGAGTTTCCTCGACAGAAACTACGTTTCGGTATGACAGTGGTCATGTTTGTGTGGTTATATACTGCAGGCCTGCTAGCATGGTTATCCTTGTGTTCTATTTAAAGTAAAATGTGTTTATGGTTACTTCATTTGGATGTTTGAGCTTCGCTGTGCAGAACAATGTATGAGCAGAGTATGATACCAGAAGGTTGTTTTCACATTCACCTGTTGATGGAGGAGCTGTGCTCAGCAGTGTATGTATGACCATAACTGTGTGACATCACAACTAGTTTCCAAACCAATCATGGTGATGTGGAAACTGGAAACTCAGCACATGTATGCTGAGAAGTAGGAGACATTTTGCCTCTGAAACTACACTTATTTGTGGAAACAACTACAGTATATGAGATAGATAGTCAAATCAGAGTGTTTTTTAAATGTATTAAAACATGTGGGGATCTGAAATTACCAGTAAAATGCTAATGGTTTGTGTGTTCCCACAGGTAAAACCCTGGGCTCTGGGGCGTTTGGAAAGGTAGTGAGGGCCACAGCATATGGACTCTGCTCTGCAGATACTGTTACAACGGTTGCTGTTAAGATGCTTAAACGTAAGTGTATGTGTGTTGGGCTCTTTTTCTCTGTAGCTGTGTCTGAAACCACTCTTTATTGTCACATTCCTCATTCCGTATATAACTGCATCACTTTGTTGTTAGCGTTAAGAAATATTACAAGAAATGTCCTCCCCTCAAATTGACACTAGAGTTACCCAGTACTTCCTTGTTTTGTGTACAAGTACTTCAGAAAGTGCTCTTCTCCACTACTTTCCTGCCACCTGATACTATCATACAGGAACTAAATTTAGTTCCTAATTCTTCTCCTTGACTTTTTAAAATCAGCAGTAGAAAGTGATATACAGTACGTAGGTAGCAGCTTTATGAGGATGGCTGCAGACACTACACAGGAATCAAAAAAAAGAAGTCCCCCAGCATTTTCAGGTAAAAAAAAAAAAAATTATCTACCTGCTTTATTTATAGATCATTCTTCTAAAAAGAACTGATCATCAATCAAAGATTATGCAGTGAAAGACAGCGCTCTTTGTAGCCGTAATTAAATACTGAGTACAAAGTAGCGATGTCAAATTCAATTTCGTCCCAGACCGCATGAGCATTTTGGTTCCCCTAAAGGGCCAGAAGACAATATAAATGTATCTAGTTGTTTTTATTATATTACATAATTGCCTCTGCAATCTATTAGTATTGGTTTTAGTAATAATTTAATATCTAGCTTTGAAAGCAGAATTCTAGCAAAAATAACGACAAGCAGACATTCAGGTGTACAGCTATTTACCTTCAGTATACGCTGCTTTATAAATGCACCTTCTGTTTATACACCTTCATTTTTTTCTGTAACTTTTACAAACATATTCTGTTTAGAATGCAAGCTGCATTTTAATGCTTTGACTTTTTGTTGATTTTCTTGCTAAGGTTAGCATACTTGGCTCTGTGTTTGGTGTCAAAGTGCAGCCGTAAACGATATTCCTTTGACATGTCCATTATGCACAAAAATGTATTTGCTTTCCCATACTTCATTAAATTCCCTTCCTTCTGCTTTCTTTTTACTTTTTTTGGAAACTTTACTAGGCTGCTACTATTAAGGCTACTAGCAACAACCACTCGGGTAGCGTGCCACTGCTGTAAATGGCGGTGATATTGAGATGATACTGTATATCTAATGTCTAGATGCCTTCAGTGCGTGGATAGCAAAAGTATGCACTCTAGGACATGTAGCTCATTGACACTTCCGCAACTTAGCATAGAATTGTAATGTATAAATTATATTCTTTGCAAACTCTGGGGGCCAAATTAAATGAGATGCCGGATTTGGCCTGCAGGCCTCGAGTCTGACACGTGAAGTTCATTGTTGACATTGGTAATGATGAATTTCGTCATTTTTCCTATTTTATATAATATAACATTTATTATGAAAATGTCTCTATCAAGGATATTATAGGTGATAATTGCATTAGTGCATTATAATTCAATAATTTATGTGACTTTTTTGATATACTAAGGTTAATGCACATGCCATGCACGTTACGTTTGTCTTTCCATTGTTGGAATTGTGTAGTGCCTAAATTCCATGCTAAATTCAGACACTCAAATAAAATAGTGGACAGTGATCTATACAGAAAATAGGACACTATGAAAGTTCATAAATGATGATGTCATTGCAGCGAATGCTCATTCTACGGAGAAGGAGGCGCTGATGTCAGAGCTGAAGGTTCTCACTTACCTTGGAAACCATGTGAACATTGTTAACCTGCTGGGGGCCTGCACTGTCGGAGGTGAGGGGAGCAGCTCGAGCATCGACACCAAACTTAGTTCATCCATTAGAAGATTTTCATTTCATACTTTAACACTGTCGCAAATGCACACGTGTGTTACATATGTATTGACTGATTTTCTTTTACGGTAATAGATATTGTTTGCAGACGTTGTGTAGAAAGTGCAGACATACTGTATGTCGATGTACTTGATTGCTGCTGCACCCAGTCAATACTGGCCTGTTATTGAAGATCAGATATTGAGCAGTCGGTACCGACCAACCAAACGTGATGCAGTTTGACTGCTCACAAATTTACTGTGCAGTCGATCAATATTAGCTACCTGTCTAGCCCTCAGCATTGATCATAAAACAGCGTTGAGATCAGATTCCACACAAGTATTTATTAGCCTGTCATCAGGAAAGAAACACTGAACACTTCAGAATTTTCTTGTCGGTGTTGGGCATGAAAAATACTAATTTTGAGATATTGACACAAATTTGTTCAATATGTTTCAATGCAAAAATATTGATATCAGCTTTTAAACCCATAATGTTCAAACCTGTCTGGATGCACCGCACACGTCCTCCCTTTTGACAGTCAAATGAAACCAATTAAGCTACCATCAACCTGACTGAGGCAGCTTCACCTTCTTTTGGCTCATTATTAGAACACTGACTCTCTGTCTCTTTGTTATGTTCTGTCATATGGCTTAAAACCCAGTTTCTTTTTATCTCCGCATCTTGCCAGGCCCAATTCTAGTGATCACAGAGTACTGTTGCTATGGCGACCTCCTCAACTTTCTGCGCAGAAAAAGAGAGTCCTTTCTAAATTCCCAAGCTGGTGATGGTTACTATTGCAACGTCTTGAACCAGATGAAGCCTACAAGGTGTGTGTGTGTGTGTGTGTGTGTGTGTGTGTGTGTGTGTGTGTGTGTGTGTGTGTATTTAAATATTGCAATATTGCAACTGCAAAATATTTGATGTTTGTTTGTGTGTGTGACAACAACAGCAACAGAGAGGAGACTGGTACAGGATATATGCCCATGCGTCCCTCTGAGAAAGAAAGGTCTTCCCAGTCAGGTAGGAAGTCTCTCACTCTTCTTATCATACATTTCAACAAAACGCTGACTGCCTTACCTACTGTAGTAAAGTCTGTCTTTAACTAGATGGTGTAGATGACCTGTCCCTGGACGCTGAAGACCTCCTCAGCTTTTCCTACCAGGTGGCCAAAGGAATGGAGTACATCACTTCCAAGAATGTACGGTTTTTACAGACTAGACTGTGTGTTTTATTTATAGAGTAGTTGAAGAGATTTAAAGTGCTGCTGCTAGTTTATAAATCACATTATGGCGTAGGGCCAATGTGCTATACTTGGCTGTCAGCTAATGGTGCCTATACAGTCAGAACTAAACATGGTAAGGCTCCAATTACATTACATACTATACTGCATACAGTTTAAGAACTAAAACTTTTACTCCTTTCAATTGATTTAGTTTTATTTTCTTTGCCAAATATATTGTGTTAGTGCATTTATGTAAAAAGCACTGTCAACTGACCTTTTGTGTTTTTAAGGTTTGTAACAAGTTTAACTTGCCTTGCCTCATTTGTATGTGCATGCTGTGAGTCAGTCATTCACTGCGGAAACTGGTGTGTGTGTGTGTGTGTGTGTGTGTGTGTGTGTGTGTGTGTGTGTGTGTGTGTGTGTGTGTGTGTAGTGTATCCACAGGGACCTTGCAGCCAGAAACATTCTGCTGACTCACGGCAGGGTGGCGAAGATCTGTGACTTCGGGTTGGCACGAGACATCACAACTGATGCAAGCTATGTCCTTCGGGGCAATGTGAGTCACCCTTCCTTCCTTCCTTCCTTCCTTCCTTCCTTCCTTCCTTCCTTCCTTCCTTCCTTCCTTCCTTCCTTCCTTCCTT
>JBBPCS010065342.1:0-17140 GCA_037974645.1 Hollardia meadi
CCCCCCCCCCCCCCCCCCCCCGCTGTGTTTGCTCTCAACAGGTTTTTTTTTTAACTAATCACCTGCTCTCTGTACACTCAGTGGGTTTTCATTATCAGATTCCCCTGTGGACTCTCTCTGCTCACTTTCCCCTCTCCTCTCTGTTTTCAGGCCTTTTCCTTTTAACGGACAAACCCTGCACAATGCTACTAAGAGCCCCCCCTCACCATGTGGGTTCACAGTTACCCCTCTTGTCCATTAACAGGGATGTGGATCTGAGCTAACACAGAGCTGTTTCAGTCAGGTTTTCATGGCCAACTACGTGAGCTGCATGAAAAACAGGTTGTGTTGTGCATGCCTTTTTTTTTCTTTGCTGGTCCTCATTTTTACACTGAATGCCCACAGGTATTTATTTTAATGTTAGTAACTCACAAATATTCTGAATTGGATTTATATTGTGAGCGAGTTATATTATCAAATTATAAGACCATGACTGACCAGACCAGACTCCATGTAAGTAAAGTAAATAATGGATAGGATGGAAGCCTTGATGCAAAGCACAGTTCATTATTTTCTATTGTGGGAACCCTCAGGAGTGCATTCATACAACTGCTGCTATAGTTACCTGCAGTTCAAGATTACCCAAAATCCATGTCCCCTTCTGCAGGCTGTAAAGAGTTCGCTGACCTTTAATTCACCCAATTACTACAACTTCTGGAAGCATATACATCCATATTTTGCTCAAAATTAGTTTGTATGATTTGAATTTATGGCTTGATGGCAGAGAAATACATTATGCTGCATGTTTCTTTGGATGTTTTGATACATTTTTTCCACCGTGAAAACATCTCACTATCGGAGTCAAACCAATTCAAGTAAATTGAGGTGGAAACTATGAGCTTCAAACATCCACTTGGATGTAATACAATTTTAATGGACACCTGTCATCCAATAAAAGTTAGTCTTACCTCTGATCATGGTTTCAGCATGAATAATGTCATATCAAATTTATATTTCCCCCAAGGTTGGAAGACAAATTCTGCCCATGAACCTCAGATTCAACTCAAGATGTTGAAGATGGACGGTTATTTCATCCACGATCTTAATCTGTAAAGAAACAGTTGTTTCTTAATCACAAGTCAACGAAGAGCCATTTGAGTTAGCATCACATCCGACATGACGGCTCGACTCTCTCATGAGCTGTGATCACGCACTTCTCGTATCTATTCTGGGTTCACGTTTATTTCCCGTGGGGTCATATTATGATTTGCCTCCTACTTATTTCTATGCTCGTTAAAAATTATTTATGTTCACAGCTAACAATCTGTACTGTACTTGATTTTTTTTTTTAACTTCCTGGGGCAACATCAGCATCTGCTATATCTGTTCTGACACTTCTACTTCACATCGATGTACAGTAATTATCTGCTCTGCAATGATCCACTTCCCAGCTGCCCTGTTCATGATTCCGTCACCCTTGTCCTTAGAAATTATGGCACAATTCTTGACTCATACAATGCTTTACGGGATGGCAGCCATATTGACATGAAATTGCAGGTATTCACAGGTGTAATTAATAACATTTATTAAGGTTCTGTTCCATTTAGTACAAGAGGAGCACATTGACCTGAATAGACTACAATTTCTTCTTCTCCTTTTCTAATCACATTTCACCACTGCAAATGTCTGACTGCAGCTCATATGCATGATAGGTCAATAAGGCATAGGCCTACTTAGTCATTTCCAGCAAGGTAGCATGCTGATATTAGCATTTAGCTAAAGAAGAAAATACTGGCTAAGTAGGCTACAGTCTCAGGAAGCTGCTGGTTATAGGTTATTTTGTTTATAACTAGTTATAGATATAGCTGTAGGTGTTACGCATCTCTGTCACGAAATGTTCTAGTTGTTCATTTAGATTTTGATGATGATTGTGTATTTTTTTTTCCTTTTCAATTCATGGTGAAACTTAAGACAAACTCCACTTTGTGGGTAATAAAGTTTCCAAGTAGCTTTAAATCCTTGCAAATGACCTTGCATTTCAGTTTGGCTCCAACCACGGAGATTGAACTGAATCCATGAGAAAACAACACACTGACCCCCCTCTCCCCCCCTCGCGCTCTCTCTGTCTTCCTTCACTCGGGTGTGAGGAGATCTCTCTTGGAGCTGGAGAGGAGAGGTTGGCCGTCTCTCTCTCTCCTCCAGCGGGCTTCTTTGCAGCCTTCATCATGGATCTGGGGACTAAAAGAGTCGCTGGGATTATCGTTCAGGTCGCCCTGCTTCTGTCCAGCTCGTACAGGACAACCGGAGAAGGTGAGCAGAGCTGTGCGCATTTGTAGGCTCTACTTTTCCCGGAGGAAACGGAGCGAGTCCGGGCAGTGCAGACCCGCGGGGGCTGCTTTAAAGGGGGGCTTCATTCTTCTGTTATGCCAACTGGAGAAATGCAAAGCTTCTGGCTGCAGTGATATTCAGCTGCTCGTCTCATTTACTTTTTATGTTAATTTGGATAAAGTGCAGTGATGTTTTTTTCTTAAGGTGTGGTATTTTTGCGCGTCTCAGTTGCGCATCAGCCCTCGGTTTTAAGAAAAAATATGAGTTTAAGTGCTTGCTGTGAATGAGATGATTTCTGTACTATCAGGTTTATGGCTGTCGTAGCACTCTGGGCTCTTCAAAAGAATTAAAAAACTAAATTCCATCTGTGTTCAGTCTTTTCTGTCGCATTTTAATTAGCTGGGGTTTTTTTTGTTTTGTTTTTGTTTTTAATTCCAGGGTTAGAATGATCATATTCCGTCATTGGAGCTTGCTGTTGCTCGGGATAAATGTTGGAAGACGCTTTCTATCTCAGAGCCAAGAGAAACATTTCATTGTCACCCAAAACGCGTCAGAAGCCAGTTCATCCCGTGTGCGTAAAGCAACGTTACCGCTTTGTTTTCTGGTTAATTTGGTGCTCAGCGCAGCATGTTCATCATCACCCCGGGACCGAGCCACGTTTGTGCTCACACACACTCCAGAGAGCAGCCAGGGTGTGTGTGTGTGTGTGTGTTACAGAGAGAGAAAAGCTGGTGTGCATGTTGGAGAAGCTATCATGGGACTGAGAGGTTGCTGGTTGGATTATGGGACCCTGAGATGGTGAAATGAAGAAGCTCTCTTCTGTGTGAAGTGTTAAGTTATTTAAAGCCAATGCGCTCTTCTGTCAGTTTAGCTCAGCTGTGAATGTGCAGGTATGCTTTTCCTCTGCAGAATGAGGGGAGATGAAATCCAAGGGAGGAGATGAAAAGAATCCAGAGTTGAGAATTGAGATGGATCTCGGTGTGTGTGACACATTCTTGTATGTAATCAAAGCAGTAAAAGTCCTTCATTCCTCCATGCTTTCATTCTTTTCTTTCAAAACTCACTGATATGACACCTGATCCTCTCTTTAATTCTTTCTTTCTTCTTTCTTTTTGTGTTTTTTATTTGCTTCCTCTGCTTTTCATATAGCCAGAGAACCTCTGCTGTGTGGCCAGCGTCTCCCTTTCTGGCTTCCTCTTGAGTTTTAATCTGCTTCACACTCATCCTTCTAGTCCTCTCTATGACAGACTCTTTCTCACACACCGCCATGAGAATGTCATATGAAGCAAGGTGCGCAGTAATGATTGAGGTCTGGTGGTCCTCCTGCAGTTTAATGGAAAGCCAGTCGGCTGTAAAACAGTTAAGAGAGCGACATGAGAGTGATCGTTTCTTCTGCAGTTGGACAGACGAGAAGAGAGATGATAAAAGGAGGAGTATGCAATTAGAGCAGATCTGCAGTTCCTCCTTCGTGAACCATACAGCTACAGCTTCACCAAAATATCTCAATTTCTGTCTTTTTCCTCTGCCTTCTCCTGTCTGTCTCTTCACCTCCTGCTGTTCCCCTCCTTCACTTGCTTCTCTTCTTTTTGTGGCTGTTTCTGACTCAGATTTGCTGCCAACACTCTGTCGTCTCCTCCTCGACTCCTCCTTCTGCTCGTTGCTCTTTTCTTTCTGTCAGCTTCTGTCCTCCTCTCAACAAACGCATCTCTCCTGGTTGCGCCCCGGTCTTTTCTCTTCTCCTCTTTCCGTTTCTGTCTCCGTGCTCGCTGCATCCTTCTGTCTCTCCTCTACCCGCATCTCTGCCCTCCTGCTGTATCTGAATCAGATGTGCTGTTGTGTTGCTGCTTTCCTCCCAGTTCCTCCTCTTTACATTCCCCCCTCCTTCATTTCTTCCTTTCTCTATATCTATATTCTCTCCTCCTGCTCTTTCGTTTCTTCTTCTTCAGCTGCTCTGATATTTCTGTCATTACCTCCTTCTGTGCAGCTGTTCCGAGCTGGACTCAACACATAAGGGGATTTCAAGACTCAAATCAACGCTAATGCATCAGTTTTTCCCCTTTTTCTCCCATTTTTCCCCTTTGGCTTGGTTGCTCTTTTTCTGCCTTGTCCACTCTCTCTCTCTCCTCTGTCTCTGACCCAGCAGCACACACACATCAGGTACACACTATGAACCACAGCAGCATAATAAGTTAAGGATGCAGAGGTGGAGGTCTGACTCAGCTCCACATCCTCTGTTCCTCTGGAGACAGCTCACTGTTCATGGTGGAGATGGCGCTAAATGACAACAAAGAAGAAATGCATATTTAAACAGCCACATGGCGCTCTGATGACTTGTTAGCCGGAGTGGAGCGCTGAGGGTTCATGTAATGGAAGGATGAATGTAAGGAAGTCAGTGTTTGAAACAGCAACCAGCAGGGCAGTGAAGTCACTGTGCATTTAATTGCCTTCTGATATTAGCAGCATGACAGAGTCACTGTGTGTTTTCTTTTTACATGAAGGCAGTGGAATAGGGCAGGTTTGATCAGTGTTTGCACGGATGATAATTTAAACAAAAGGTGTGGTCAGACAGGAGCCATTGTCTTTGAGAGAGATCTGGAAACAGTTTCGGTCAGTTCAGGTTTTTTTCTGGCCACTTGGGGGCAGCAGAACAAGCCGCAAGCAACATTAACATATTGCTTTATAAACACATTTAGAGTTGCAGTGTTTCCCACAGGATTTCATGAGACTATGGTCGGACCATCTAAGGGGGTCCGGAGGCATGCTCCCCAGGAAGAAAATGTTTTTTTCATCTTTAAATGCATCAATCTGGTGCAGTTCATAGATAGATCATCAATAATATGAACATAAATAAGAAATTGTGAAAAATATGAAATGTAGAAAACAATAAAATACAACATGAACGAACATATGAGTCTTTTCCAAGCGATAGTCCATAAAGACTTTTCGCCGTTGGTGTTTATCAAACGACATAGCTGGATTTCACTCTCACTTTTGTCAGGCACAAAGTCACAGAACACAGTCCTGGAAGTGGCTGCAGGACACAGACCAACAGATGTGACTGCCCAGTTAGCAACACAGACAGAAGAGAGATGCGCTGCAAGCTAACACATCATGTAGGCTAACGTTTAATGTTACTTATATGTTGACATCAAACACAAGTTTACCTGATAGCTGTTCCCGCGATTCACTTTCATGGTGTTTTTTTTTTTTTTTTTGTCTTTTCTTGAACAGAAGGATAGTTTCACTTCATTCTCTCATTGAAGTTGTAAACATTGACTTTGATAGGATTGGGAGGTGGGGGCTGTAGTGAGCGTTTAGGTCTTCCTAACTCCGCTCGGAGCGTGATTGTGTGTGAGAGAGAGTGTGAGTGCATACAGCAAAGGGCAGGGGGCTAACTGACTGAGAGTGAGAGATGCTTTGCCGAAGCAATGAAGAGATCTTTAATGTTATTATGAGACGATGGCGGGCCGCCACAGTCTAGGTAATTCATGGGAAGCACTGGAGTTGTGTCTCTGGACAAATCGAATGAATCAAATATCAATCGAGGTCTGGCTGCTCTGTAAAGGATTCAGGAAACTGCAGCACTAAATGTCTCAGAAGTGAAAAGTATAAACTGTAAAGTTTGGAACATCACAGACCGATCAGATTAACAAGAGTTTTTTTTCCTGTAAACTGAGGCTTTTACCTCTTCTTGCAGACGCGCAGCTGCACAATAATAATATGCAAACATCCACATTTCTTGTGTTTAAGAAGGGTTGTTGGACAGCTGTAGACAAAAGGTGTTTTGCTAATAAGTGTTACGTTGCCGGTTTGGAAATAATTGAGTTGCTGAGATATTAGAGGTGGAAAATTATGTTTGCATTAGGACTAAGTTCACATTTGGTGTAAACGTGTGTCCTGGGCGATGCGATTACACGTGAGTCTGTCAGTTCCCGGCTCTATATGCAAATGAACACGTACATCATTGGGACAGAATGTTTATTTACATACAGAAAGAAATAACCTATATAATATTTGCTGGATTTCCAAAGTTTCACAAAGTTTGTAATGTTCCTCCTCAGGCAAAAACTTGAGTTTTAATGGAGTCTGGGGGCGACAGAGAAGCAGCCTATATTGGTTACTGTTATTACTGCATTTGTGATATTTGACATGTTTACTGTCAATAAAATGTTGTCTTCTTTCATAAAGTTAGTGTAAATGGTAAAATTGGTTCAAACAGCTGCTAAATGTTGGCAGGTCAGACACATGGATCAGCTGACAGGCTGGTACAGTGACGCCGCAACAAACTGACACTGAAACAACTTACTGTGTTTCATTTAATCCTCACTCAACAACTCTCATAATTGCATTAATTTTTAAGGGAGTCTGGGGATACTGTGGTTACCATTAGTTCAATCAGTTGAAACAGACTGTGTTCACAAACATCTGCTGCTTACCTTATAGCTTTGTGACAATGGCTCTACATGAAAGGTCACCTAAGTTATTACAATTCATCCTGAGGGAGACCAAATATCATGGAAATCCATCCAATAGTTGTTGAGACATTTTAGCAAAAAGCACAAATGTCAACCTCAGAGTGGTGTTAGAGGAGATGTCAGGGGATCACAGAAGTCAGTTTATCCTCTGAGGAACATTTCAGGGCGATCCATCGAGTCGTTGTTGAGATATTTCAGTCTGGACCAAAGTGGTGAACTGGCCACTAGAAAGGCCGACATGGCCTTCAATAGAGCTAGCATGAATAAAAATGTGATGTAAGCCATTGATTCAAAATGAAATAAACAGGGGGAAAAAAGCACATTTTTATGCTCACCTTACCTGAAAAATGTAGAAACTGTTTCTTCTTCTGTAGTGTTTATTCTGCTGTGTCTCTAATTGTGCCCTAAGAAACTTTTGATCTCTTGCGACTTGTTTCATTCCGGTTTATTTTGCTGTTTCTCCCAAAATAATGTGAGTATAGGTAGAACGCTGCCTTGGATGCATTTCTGTATTAATTAGTGGATAATTTATTTATATTGGCTTTGCTGTGTTGTTGGGCTGTTTTTTCTTCTTCTTCTGTTGCCTTGAGAAATCCGCCAGATTCAACTGTTTCTCCAAGTGTAAATTCAGTGCATCCAAGACGTGTCTAGCTTGGTTAATATCAGCTCTATAGAAAAAAACTCATCATTGATTGACAGGGCTTGATTTCCCCGTGATTGTCGTGCACTTACGCACAATTAAAAACACAAAGGTCTGTATTATCAAAGAATGGATTTGATTAAGCAGATGCTGAGTCCAAGCTAACTAATTAAAGAGATGGAGACTTTAATGTGTGAGGTCTAGTTCATTCCAGCATTTATTGTGTGAAGAACTTTTACAATTAACTTTTTTTTTTCCCCCTAGTATTTTTCACTTAGAAATTTCCAATGTTTTCCAAGATGTTTCTTGGCACTCCCCAAAGATCGAATCTTTTCCATGTTTGTGGTGAGAGAGTGACTCTTTTTCTGATACATGCTCTTGTTTTATTGCTGCAGTATAGTATGTTTTTTAAAAAGGGAATGATTTTTCAACATCATCGTTATTTCTGTATTTATGCATTGATGTGGTCAAGGTTAATATAAAACATAAAACATCCTATTATCATCATTTTCTTTCGATATTTAGTTAGACATGGACACACATCGCTCATGAATGAAAGAAAACAAACAAACAAAAACATCCCTGTTCTTCTGTGTCATTCATTAGTGTTTTGTTAAAATAAATGTTGCAGGTTTAACGAGGTACTACAGTAATTTATTATTGTACTTCTGCAAAGCTGAGGGAGGCACAAGAGACAGACAAAGAGTAAGAGTAGCAGAGACCAAGATATCCTAACTTACAGTGCCTAACATGGGTCAAGCTCCAAAAACTACATTTCCCATGATGCAACTCAAACCGTCTTTGGTTATTGCATTCCCTGCCTGGTAAACACCTTTTAACCTCCACACCTTAAGTTTGTAACATGTCCATTTAAAACTGTTTTTAGAATGAACTTCATTTGTAAAATCAGCCATTTTAAGCCCATGATAAGCTGTGTTGAACATGATACAAACTGGTCCGTGTATTTGTATGTACATGTGTGTGTCCTAGCGAGTGGGTTGGTGTGTAGGTGTAATAAATTCATGTATGTTACTCTTCCCGCTGTGGCTTTAAATTAATTGGACTGGCCCTGGGTGTTTTACGCAAACATGAGGTTAAAGTTTATGTAAGCACATTAATATGAAGATGTAGCCGCCTTGGGTGAAAGAGACATATCTGACCTGCTGCTAAACATGGTAATGAATATATATCTCTGTGGAAAAGGCTCTTCCTCCCTCTACAGCACTGCCTTGGGCTGAGGCTGTAAATTAGAAAGTTGCAGTGGAAAGGCTTGCTTAAGTGCAGTAGTGGTCAGAAAGCAGAGACTGTAATGTGCAGTAAAAGCTCCTCAGAGTGTGTTTACACAGAAAGATTAGAGGGAGATTAAAAGAGCAAAGAAGACAGCCTGGTCTCACCAAATGGAGTATGAATAACACACCAATGTCTTAAGTTGTTTTGCATGTTTTCAAAACACAATTTTTATGCTTTTCATGTGTCTTAATGCCGTCCGTTAAGGTTTTCTCATGCAAGTTTAAGCACAAATGTCAACAATGTACGATGACGTAGTATAAAGAGCGAGAAAGTTGGCACACCTGAAGGAGTTTGGGGTGCTGGATGGGTCGATCAAGCAGTGGACTTTCACCCAGGAGAACGGGGCTCATGCCCTGTGTGAAACTGAAAGTTAACATCAACTGGTTCATACTGGGGGCCAATGGAGGCCACCAATAATTATCTCCATTCTAATACAAATAAGAAGCAATTTGTAACCAAAATACTCACCATTATTTATCAAAACAGCACAAATCAAGATTTTATTTATTGTTGATTTAGTAAAATATAACCGGTTTCATGATTTTAAAAAAAAAAAACTGATGGTAAAAAAATATATAAAAATGGTACGAGTCATTTTTTGAAAATTACTGATCAAAACTAAATATTTGCAAATGCTGAAGTGGCTGTCCTTGCTGTTTTAGGACCTGCACATAAATTGTAACGCCTGAAAAGAAAGGAGAAGAAAAAGAATTTTCTTTATTTCCAAATAATAATGTAAAGACCAACTTCAGAAAGCTGCTGCTGGCCAGGTTAAAAAAGGCAAATATTAGCCAGGATGTAACGTTGCTAGCCAAAAGGCAGCTAGTGTCAGTGAGAGAGCCTCCTATGCCTGTGAGAGAGAAGACGATGTTAGTAATAGTGTGTGTTTAAGTGAGAGAGAGAGAGCATTTCACTGGGTCCAGCCATTTCTGTAATGTTTTGAACTGTCACGCACAATTTTAACCCGACTCATGAAGTCGTTTTGTTGCCTAAACTTAATCAAACTGCAACCGTAGGTCATGCGACTAAGACAACAAAGGTCACCTGACTTTAACGTTTCCTGCACATCTAAAACTCATAAGATGTGGACGGCTTAAAATTCGTGAAACGTCCTCAAAAGTGACGTGCTATTCATACGCCGTCCCATGAGATCACATTGGAGGAAGACGAGCCTGTTTGGAAAGGGAATTAAAAACAGAGACGAGATGAAATTTCACTTACAGTTACAATTAAATTCAAATAAAGCAACAGAATAACAGAAGGGAAATACAGATGTAAATATTGTAGATGCACAAATATATATGTATATTATTGTTTGACAAATAGGCATACTGATAGATGCAACAGGCCAGGCATGTTGTGTTAGTTCAGAAAGGAAATTACTATTGAGGGATTAGATCAAAGGAGCTGGATGGACGGAGAGAGTAAACGAGGGATGGACAGAAAATATGATTTAGACCTCTGTATTACATTAATATTGACAGACAACACCTGGATTAAAGAATTCACAACCTCAGAGGAAATTACTTTGGAAAACGAGAGGCATCCGGCATTTTAAAGCCATAGCCATGAGGAAAACGGGACCTACAGCTCTCTCAAACCAATTTGTTGTCCTTCAGCCGCTTATTCCTGAGAGAGCCCACATATTGTTCATCATTCACTTAATAATCGTCCGTGACTTCTCTCCACACGTCATTTGCTCCAGTGGTCTGCTCGCGCCAGGGGCAAGGTCTGTCCGAAGCTGTTTATCAGAGTGAATTGACGGATCAAAAATGCGTCCTGAGAGATTATTATGTTTGTGTTTCTTCCTTCACAGTAATTTAGCATCTGTGTGCAGCATGTACCAGTGCTTAAAGGTTGACTGCCTCTGCGTTCTTTTCTGGTCTCTTAAAAACTCTGCTGGTTACAGTGCTGATACCCTAACCCTCCCACAACCCTCACATATGGAAGTTCAGTGTAAACACACAGAGTGACTAAAGTGTTTCTCCTGTTCGCTGTGTGTGGCATGTGTGTGTAGTTCAACCACATCTCTGGCCATGTGCAAACAACGTCATCATGAGGAAACCTACGTCAGGTGGGAAAAAGTTTTTAGAAGGGCTTGGGAAAATCGCATTTTGACACTAAAACATAATGTACTTGGACCAAAATCTGAATTTTCGGTTTTGAATCCCTAAGAAAAACTGCTGGGAAGCTACAGAACGACAAGCACAACATGTTAGCTCATTTATTAAATTATTAATGAGGGTTGCACCTAGATAGTTTTATTCCAAAAGCCTACAGGCCAGTTTTGCAGGTGTGATCATTACCTGTAGTAATATTAATAAAACAATTTAGCACCCATAGAAAAACGTGTGGAGATTCACGTCAATGGTTAACACTGTTTATTCTTTTTTTAAGACCTCAATCGTTCCTAAACCAATTTTCATTACTGTAAGCGTGACAAAAGTACCCTCACCTTTAAGGTTAAAGCTGTATCAAT
Organism: Hollardia meadi; assembly: GCA_037974645.1. Classification (NCBI taxonomy): domain Eukaryota; kingdom Metazoa; phylum Chordata; class Actinopteri; order Tetraodontiformes; family Triacanthodidae; genus Hollardia; species Hollardia meadi. Next base: position 11,192 of record JBBPCS010065342.1, read on the forward strand.
ATGCAGGATACATACACGCCTCCAATGGATCTGACTGAGAACACGAGGACACGCCGTGGTAGTGACTTGTCGATCAAAATGTAGCCACGCCCTAAAGCGTACTTTGCTTTATTGTCCATTTGACGCTAAATGGGACCGAGGCCGTTACTGTAATATCACAACAACTTAGACACCGCCGCCGTACATCAAGCAAAAAGAAACACGCTGTAGCTTTCAGTCACACCAGAGAGTTTTGGACGGAGACGACTTCTTCCACTTTATCTCCCGATCATGTTCTGGGCAGAGTTAATAGCAAAACGGGGTCATGTTACGCTCAATGCATGGAGCAGCTATGATAACATACAGCCCATCATTTATTCATGTGCGTCTGTCTTCTCCAGCAGGCTCTGCTGTGGCAGAAATTAAATGTTTTTTGTCTGAAGAGCCATTAATCATACGACTCATCATCCACACGTGAAGGATAGATGGTCGCACTCACTTTCCCTACCCGTCATCTTCAGGTACGCTCTCTGCCTTGCTCTTTCCTAAACTCTCTCTCTCTCTCTCTCTGCGCCTCATCAGTCCTCCCTGAGGTTTTTATCTCCCCTCTGAGCTGATTTAGAGCCACTGGAGTGCGTGTTATAATCATAGCCTAATGACAGATAATCTCAAGAACACTAAATGACTTTAATCCGCCCCTAATGACAGATAATACCACTACACTCCTACTGGTTGTGTGTGTGTATGCTGATTTGCATTTTCATCGTTTTTTTATTGGGGTGTTAAGATAACGGTGGCTCAAAGGTTCAACCACAGGATTCCCAGCCGTCCTCAAGGAGAGGAGTTTTGAAGTAGTCCGTTTATTTTGCTGCCTGCAGAGAGGAAGAAAGAAGTCCTGCCTCAAAGTCAGTTAAAAGGATGTTTGGGAGTCAAGATGTTTTGTCAGGTCAAAGTCAAATTCATTCATATGAACAGGTTCTAATTTTCTCTTTGCTCGCTGTCCAATTGTCCTGTGATCAAGCCACAAAGAGGCAGATATGACAGGTACCAGTTACACATCAAGATAAAGACAGACGGGTTTGGTTACTCACATATTGGAAGCTGGAGGTGGTTATGGAGATCCTGGAGGCTGAATGGCAAACTCAGGCGTGTTATTACTCACCCAATGAAGGCTTGGCTCTTCTAATGGAGTGGGTTATTTAAGCTGTGGAGGCTCCAGGGGTATATTAGGGGCGCTTGATTAAATCTCTGAGCTCCTGAAGTATCCTTCATCTCTTCCAGGATTAATCTGGTAAAGAAAATGCTGAGGTTGGTGCAAATTCAGCAGCCTATTTCAGGTGTGGTGCTGCCCTGTCTCGTGTGAATTTATTGCTTTTCAGTGAGCCGGTTGTTTGCACTGAGAAGAACATAAAACCTGTGGATAAAAGGTGTGAGGTGTGAATATGGTGAAATTTAACCTCCAGGTCTTTCTTGATTCATGAGAGGGCAGCGTCAGCGAGAGCCAGGATGAGGTAAAGGGAAAGTAGCCGAGGATAAATCCCCGTCATATTTCTTCCTCAGTGTCATTTATGGAAATGTGTGCAGGCAAAGTGGAACCATGAATGGAATCTGATGAAGTCAAGGTTACAGAGCGAATGTGGAGCCACAAACAAGTCATGAATCTGGATTTATTAACCCAGGAAGAAGGTAGTTAAGTGAGGAGCTGACAGGAGTGATGTCCATCCATTGAGGAGCTGCTGGACTGCCGTATTCGTTCAAGGCCGCCCCCAGAAGAAGGCTGGCCTCCCAAGAATAAAGCCATTTGTCATAATTTCAGATGACTTGTTGTCACAGCAGATTCTGAATCCGCTTTCATCTGTGGAGGTCATAATACTCCGTCACTAATGTTGTCAATGCTGGTCCATTTGTGTGCATGATGCAGCACTTTAACGTTATAAGCTGTCTGAGAGGGGAGAGGAGGCGGAAGCTCCTTTTACACAGCCTGCTCAATGCGGGCCTGTTGCATCTCTGTTGGGCCTCGCCGGTCTGTGTGAACGTTACTGAGGCTTAATGAGGGTAAAAGCAGCTAGCAGCAGTTAGCAACTAACTCAGACCAGGAGAAAAAGCAACCGAAAATGTCTGCAAATTGTGGAGACAACGTGAGGCTCGGGAGCTACTTACCATACAAGCAGAGGACAAGATCGTCTGCCACATAACAGGTACTGTAAATGATTGTTATTGCCATGTTACGTCACACTAGATGCCGACGCTTCTGCGTTACACGTCACTGCGGAACACTGGCTTGCTATCTAAAATCACACAGTGGTGCGGCATTATGCGGCAATGCTCATCAGTTATGTTAAACCTCCCCCGCGAGCGAGCTGCTGCGGGTTGGACATTGCCTTTTGCACTTTAACCTACTAAGAGTGATGAAACAGGCTCAAGCCACAGAGAGAGACAGGTGGTGCTGGAGACACGGACTGCTGTGGGAATTTTAATGTCACATTTTCATATGCCCTCGCTGCATTAGAATAATAAGTTTCACCTTGAAAATCTGAAAAGTGGCCCCTTATTATTCTAAACTTTTGCGAGACTGGCTAATATCTACTTTCAGCATCAGTGCATCTATACACAACTTCATATGTTGCAGTCCAGGCTCTATATTGTGTCCTTGTTACACATCGAAATAGAAGCTGATCACAGCTTAATGCTGTCACTGCTGCGTAATTTTTTATGAAGTCAGAGTTGCGCGCTGCAGACTGCCGCTCTGCAGCGACTGCTGATGAGAAGAAGCAGGGCCGGTCAGTTTGTATTAGAGAGGAGGACAGAGCTGAGTCAGTGGCCATTAAAGACGGAAGGGTGAGGCTGAATTTCAACACAACAAGACAGAGCTTAATCAGAGCTAAGCACACTGAGGTGAAACAGAGGAGGGAGAGCTGGGTGGGAGGATTGAAGGTGCACAAAGGGGTTAGAGTCTGCAGGCTTTCTGGTTGTACTGCAGTGACATTTTCTCCTGCCGTTCCCATTTTATCCCTCACTGACTTTGCTGTATGTGTGCACGGGCCACCATCTGCTTTCCGGATGCACCGCCTCACATCTTTGAGATGATTTGACTTCATAAGACGAAGCAGGAGGCAGATGAGGAGGAGGCTGATAGGAAGGATGGCAGGTATGAAGGAAAGTGAGGAGAGAAGGAAGGAGGAATTGGGACAGCAAAAAGAGATGAAGGTGGGGAAGGCTGGGAAGAAGATAAACGTGAGGTTAGTAGGGAAAGTAGATGGGGTCAATAGAGGAGCGGGGAGGAAATAGATATTGGAGGGATGAACAGAATTTAGCAGTTTCCTCCTGTCTGTTTCCCTGCAGTGATACTCTCAGCTGACTCAAGAATCAGATTTATAAAGACTTCAGCGCACGTACACTGAATATTTGTCCATTTATTTATTGTTTTATTGCAGTGATGAGGCCATTGTTTACATGGTACATGCCATTTCTCAACTGTCAAATCATTTTATTTGAGTCACTAACTCTGGTGAGTAATGTTAGCTTTATGAATGTAAAGAGGACCTTTGATTACAGATCAGTTCAGGTCAACTATGATCAACTACTGTAGTGGAAACATCCTAAATAATTTAGTCTACCTTACCAAACGTCTAATTTGATAAAAGTATTTTGTAAAGAATATGGATAAGGATAAGCTGTACTATGTTGCCTGCATCAGTTAGCTAAGTTCCATAAAGTGAGCTAGGCTATAAGGTTGCATGGCTCCATTCAGTTTTACTTATAGTAGGAAAAGCACATTTCTGACAGTGAGAGAGTGACTCAGCATGAACAACAACAGGAACGCTGCAACTGAAGCAGCTAAATGGAATTCAGCCACCATTCATTTTCTTATATTAAACGTGCTTTTCCTACTGTGACGTATCAAAATGTCTTTCACATTGACATAAATAAAGATTGACGTCTCTACTCCTACTGTACAAAGATGAAGGCACAATATCCCGGACACGAGTGCTGCCATCTTCGAGTGTGTGCAGTAGTGATCGGGCGGTGAAGCCGCGGTATCGAGTTCCCGCCCATACACCCGCCCGCCCAATCGCGATCATGATGTTTCACCTCTCTTTTATAGCATCAAATAACAAATTAAAGGCAAACTAATCAGAAAAATGAACACTTGAACATTGATAAATCATATGTTTTTTTGGAATAATGCATGTCAAAGAAAGATAAAAATAAAGAGAGTTATATCACGATAACAATCTGAGGTTTAGATGACATTATATCCCATTCAGTACAGTACATTATGCTATTACATGGGGTGATTAGAGAGGTCCATAATGACACTAAATCCCCACCAACTACATTATGTACCTGACAGAAGGAAGGGAAAAGGTAATGTTCTTACGGGGATGTTATAAATGTTATATAACTGTGGTCTCAGAGCAGCTGCTGCTGGAGGTTTTCAGCTCTTGACCAGTCACATCACACCAGTATGACAAATTCTAACCCGGAGAACCAAAGATTGAAAAATTGAATTTCTGTAAATCAACTCAGAGATAAAAAAAAATTGACCTCAAGCTTCAGCAAAAAGATTAAACTTAAAGGCAGGCAGAGAAGGAATGTGTGTAATACTTGTCTGGAGGAACACTCCTCTGCTCCCCAACCACCATCACCAGTTTCACCATCTTTGTCAACATCGTTGGTGTGAAGAGCGTGGTTTGTCCGTATGTGTTATCTGGCGTAAATGTTCCAATTCCATCAGACATTTCAAGATCAATCTGTTCATAACGATCTGACCAATAAGCTCTTAAGCTGCTTAATTTGCAGGGCCCTGTGCAATGTGCGTAGTGAGCATATAGGGCCCCCCGGCTCTGGTTCAGTGTAAAACTTCTGCAGCAATGCTGGTCTCTGCAACTTCTGGAAAGGACAGAACCTCTTCTCTTAGTAAAAGAAATCTAAGTATCCTTTGTGTTTCCAGCCTCAGGAGTTCGGAATGTTTGAAAGGCAGGAGAAGACGGAGAACATCACATTATGTGCAGAAAAGTTTTAAATCTCCTAATGTCTCCTGAGAGAGGGTGGCTGTAAAGTAAAACCAAGCAGACGCTGTGACTGCAGATCCTGCTGTGGTTCAGTGAAGGTGTTAAAAAGCAGTGTGCACACACACAAACAGGCACTTTTGGTCTCTTCAGCAGTGCTGTCAAGTAATGCGATTACTTTTTCCTGCAAGCAATACGTTTGTTTCTGGTCAGGAAAAGGCTGTGGTTTCGGTTAAATCTTAATAAACACGTCTTGTGCTTCAAAACATTTGAGAGGAGGTGTAAGGATGGATGTAAACACTGACTTGAACACCATGAAAAAGGGGTTTGTATCCTGCTTACCAACACTAAACACTGGTTTCTTTTAACCATCAGCACAATCTTTGCATAAACGAAACATTAGAGTCCTCACTTGTTGCACTTCACTGGCCTTCTATGTCAACAAACGTTACCCTTAAATCAATGGACTGCACAGGGGGAAAAAAAGTTTGTAACATGCTGCTCTGCCTTCAGTATTTTCTACATTATAACTCACTGAACTTGAAGCACTGTTGATTTTTTCCCCCATGTTATGACTCCCCAGTGTCCCATTCAATTGAAAGTCTCACTTCTGAAATAAATTAATTTTGCTAAGCTGTCTGTATGATGTGAATATCTGCGTGCTTTTTGCCTGATTGATGGAAGCAAATTACCTTTTTTTTTTTTTTTTTTTCATATTTTCAATTAAGAGGCAGATATATTCAAATCACTCACTGCAGCTGGTAAATTAGTAGATATTTTATGATACATATCTCCCCCTGGAGCAATTAGTACGAGTGATGTAGCCTGCAGCATTGAAATAATAATTACTTTATTTATATTGGGGAAATTCATTTTTTTCCCACTTGCACACACACACACACACACACACACACACACACACACACACACACACACACACACACACACACACACACAC
>JBBPCS010065373.1:0-17137 GCA_037974645.1 Hollardia meadi
TAAAATGCTTGCACATTCCACACCTGGGATAAATTACGTTTGATGCCATTTAGTAAACCATACTCAGAGGAATGTGCTATTATACATCAATAGTTTTGAGTCTAATGTCCCTCCACAGCTCCGATCCCCCTCTGAAATTGAATCCAGGCCATTAGAGGACTATTGAGTGGATCAGTTACTGTTGTGTTAAGCATGAGTAAGATTATTTCCACCATATGGAGGTACAGTCTGAAATAGCATCCAACTGTCCCTGCCATCATATCCGCCTCCTTCATGAAATGATAAGTTTGCTTGAATAAAATTATTCACCACGGAGTTGTTAATCTGATCTTGCAGGTCTGGTGTGATTCAGAGTAACACTCTAGAATTCAACCCCCAAAGCACCATTTTTTATTTTTCTCCTTGCGTCTTTTAGCCAAATAAGAGTATATTGGAGTCTTGTGAAGGATGTCTGGGGTTCACATGATGCAATCATTGATCTTAATTGCACAAAACTGCCGGTTACATCATACTTTAAATGTGATAGAAAGGGGATCCAGGAGTTTAAGAGAACAATGGATGAAGTGGCAGTCTTCTGAAGAGGGCAAATCTGCTTTCAATCGAACAGCAAACAAACAAGCCATCACTCACGGTGGTTTTGGCCACCAGCGGAGACAACAGAGCCAATTACTTCTGAATAGAACAGCTGACATTTTTTTCATTCACAGTTGCGTTAAACATGTGAAAAACAGTTGCATTGAAGACTTTGAAAAAAGCAGCTGTGTGTGACAAAGACTTTGGCTTCTTTGCAAAGAATTGCTGATCTGACTCATGAGCAAACCTGGGTCATATGGTTTGTGTAAATGCCTTTATTTGGACAGTGTTCAACCCTCATAATTATTACAGTTCTATAGTATCTCGGCCAAGTTCCAGCACATTATTTCTTTCATTACTACAATGATATAAATGAAAGGTTTTTTTTAAACTAACAACAAACTCTGTGTTTAGTGTTTAGAGCTGTGTCCAAACACATAGCTTTACAACAGTGTTTGTGAACTTTCATCCAAAGTTTTCAGGAACAATAAAACTGCTAATGAGAGTTCTTTGAGAAGACTTGAAGACTATAATAAGGCCACAAGTCTTTTACAAAAGCATACGGTACCTCCACACAGTGGTGGAAAATGATGGGTGTCAAAGTAGAAAATGTTTCAACTCTTCCTTAGGTCTTGCTTCTGTTTGTCCATCACTGCCTCCATCCATTTTCTTCTTCCAGTGTGGCATCATCACTTAGCCAGCCAAGTACTTAACCAAAATAGTTTTTAATAATACATCTTCCTTTTCCTTTGATTCTCCACATCCTTCTCATTCCTCCGTTTCTCTTCAGTGCCCGAGTAAAATCACCAACCAGCCAGGCAGAGAGTTTGGAAGCACAAAGGACTTCCCAGATTCGGTGCTGCAGTTTGCGCGCAACCACCCGTTGATGTGGCGGCCGGTGTATCCCGCCCTGCGCCAACCTGTGCTTGTGAAAGCCAACATTCCTTACAAGCTGAAACAAATCGTGGTGGACCGCGTCGAGGCAGAGGACGGGCAGTATGATGTCATGTTTATCGGCACAGGTATGTGTGTGTGTGTGTGATTCCATGACTTGCCAAATCAGAAACTTGTCTACATTTTCACATTTTTAATTTTCGATTCAGAAACCTGATTTTGTCTAGCTGAAGGTCAAATTGTGAGTTGCATTTATGTTCTTATGGATGAAACTTTATTCAGCCCTGCACAGAAATTGGATTATTGGTGCAGGGAAGAGATTGGATGAGATGTAGATGTTTTGTTCCTGTTCTGTAATCTTGTAATTTACAGTATACGTTTGCTTGCCTTTCAGACGTTGGTACAGTATTGAAGGTCATTGCCCTGCACAGTGGAAACAGCCTGGAGACAGAGGAGGTCACACTGGAGGAGCTACAAGTCTTTAAAGTACGTTTTTTTTTCTCAGTAATTTCTCAGTTGTCTCCGTGTAGTAATGTTGGCGTCCTCCTCAAATGCTTTTTTAAAAGTCATATCAAAGAAGCTGCCATTCACCATTATTTCAATGTGTCTCTGTAATACTACAGTTGACCCAAAAAGAAAAACAGTCTCAAACCCTAATCACATTTTTTTCTTATTATTATTCAAGAATGGTTATCTTCTTTAATTTCCTCTCCTTTACATTTGCTTTGGCTTTGTCTGAGGTCAGTAATTTTCATTATTGCAGGTGCCAACTCCAATTACAACAATGGATATTTCCGTGAAAAGGGTGAGTTCATATGACTATAAATACTAACTTAAATGCACTAAACTCTTATCTTCATCATGCCTTATCGACTTTCTCCCCTCTCATGATTTCAAACAGCAAGCCCTGTATGTGGGCTCTCCAGCAGGTGTGGCTCAGGTGAAGTTACATCGCTGTGAGACTTATGGGAAAGCCTGTGCTGAGTGCTGCCTGGCCAGAGATCCTTACTGCGCCTGGGATGGATCACTGTGCGCACGATACGTGCCCAACAGCAAACGTCGCTACCGCAGACAGGACATCAGGCATGGGAACCCGGTGCTGCAGTGTATGGATCAGAATCTAAGTGGTAAGTGGTACACATAACCCTGTGTAAAAACGTAACTTTTAGTTTTCACACTTACATTTTTGTACAGATTAAGAAATAACGTTTTAATGAGTGAGTTTAAGAGGTGCTGACAGGCAGATTTTGTAACCATTGGACCGAGCCAGGCTAGCTGTTTCCCCCTACCCCCAGTCTGTATGGTAAGCCATGCTAACTGGCTGTTGGCTGTAGCTTGCTGTTAACCATAAAAATATGAAAGTGGTTACTATCTTCTCATCTAACTCCTGGCAACAAAGCGAATTACTGCATTTCTTAAAATGTTAAATGATGACTTTAACAGAGACAAATTTAAAGATACAGGTGGCCAAACTATTTCTTTGAAGTGTAGTTAGAATGCTCAATCTGCTCGAACATTTAGAAGTGGAAATTTAGAGGGGAGGAAAATTGAGAAAGGAAAAGGAAACCTGAATTATGACTGAAAGATTTAATTATTTAAGTAAACAAACATTTAACCAAGTAATGTTCAATCACCTGAAACCTGGAAAAATGTATTAATATCACAATTAATTTCTATTTTTCTACATGTTTTCTAACAGTTCACTGAGTTTTAAGATCATGTTTGAAACTTTCTTGTATCTCTGAGCAACGTAGGGATGTGCAGAGAGGCTATATTTGTATTTGTTGAAGCAACAAAATTATTTGTATCTGTATTCAAATAAAAGTGGAAATAGGTGTATAGAAATATTTGCACGGAATAAATATGCAGCAAAAACCTATTATCTGTGCTCTCCTTAATACCGTTTTTCGTATTCAGCTTTACCCCTAAAGCAAACTTTTTCCACATTCCTCCCTGGACACTAGATAACCATTACTTTTTGTATGGTCTAGATAAGGGTGGTGGTCTTCTTACACACTCTAAACTATTTAGTTGTGGATAGGACGAAGACCAGCGAGGCTTTGCTCTAGTGTATACTGCACATGAGTCTGTTTGTTTCAGTAAGTGTGAGTGTGTGTCTTTGTGCAGGATGGAGGGATGGAAGCCTGAGAGTGTTTATGTGAGAAGTCAGATTGGTGCAAAGTCTGTAAGTTTATCCAAGCTCTGTGAGGCAGATGTTGTGCAGTATATAGACAGATGATAAATGTTAACTCCTCAAAATCACATGTCTGTTTACACATTACACATTCAGTGCACGGACACAACCTTGTACTTATTTCACACCATATCATGCACCTAGCACCACTCAGGTTAAAAACAGATCCCCATATTTTTTTGCCATCATTGATCCTTATCAACCCTAATAAAAGGTTAGGAAAACCAAATGAAAGATGGCAAATGTGCATGTAGGAGAGAGAGAAAGAGAGAAGAGATAAGAGATTGACAGATAAGCTCAAGTCAGTCATCAGTGATCAACAAAAATAAAAAGTAGAAAGACAAATTAATGGGAGAAAATGGATAAAGGGGATGTGGAGCTGAGGGTAATAAAAAGTGTGGGAGGCAGGGAAGAAAGGGTGTGTGCATGTGTTGGATGAGTGCAGCTCTGGTGCTGAGGTGATGAAACATGCCTCCCTCAGGGCCTTTACAATGTTTCTTTGTGTCAAAGTCAAGTTGTAGTTAAAGAAAAATCCACAGAAGCACGGCACTGAAATATCACCCTAACATTCACTATTTGTTAGAATTCTAAATTTGAACTTGCTAACTATGTCTCCAAAATACCAATCAGGATGACATCATGAGTTTTCTGAGGTTTGCAGTTCAGATTGCAGCTTTTCATTGTGTTCAGTGGGTAGTTTGACATTTTGAGAAATACACTTGCATTGCATATGAAGCAGCAGCCAGTTAGCTTAGTTTAGCATATAGAGGTAAAGAGAGAGAGAGTCTGGTTCTGTCTAAAGGTTTTTAAAAAAAAAAGAACTCATCCTATAAATCTATAAATAACACATTATGTGTTGCTTGTTTAATTTATACAGAAAGTTGACTAATTGCGTTTACACATGAAGCTATTTCTTGGTCAGAAACAGCGACTTTCTGGTATACTTTAATTTTGTTTCCTTTGGACACCACCTGGCTAGCTGTTACCCCTGTTTCCAGTCTTTATGCTAAGCTAAGCTAACTGGTTGCTGGCTCCAGCTTCTGATTGAGCTGGCCAAGAACTGATGCTTTGATTCCACTGGGCACAACTTTATGGTGTCACATCTGCAGCCCGGTTTCATTTCACCCTCTGCGCGGCTTCATACTCAGAAGCAGAGATTTTTGTCTGCCCAATTTTGTTGACTTGTTCAGATTTTGTTGATTTGATCATTTTTTCTTATTTTTTGTTTCTACAATGGGCAAGTGGGCTGCATATTTAATTTAAAATTTTTTCTTGTCTGCTTTGATGTGATATACAATTGGAAGTCTTCACAGGGTGATGCAGCCGTGCCTGGTGGAATCAAGCAGCGAGAGTACTATTGATGTATTATCTAATTCTTGGCAAGAAAGCAAATGGGTATTTCCTAAACTGTCAAAATTTACATTTCCTTTGTCAGATATTTAACTTGATTAGCTATCATCTTTTTTTAAAAAGTTGAATTACACATCTTCATTGCTTGGTTAAGTTTGGGATGTGTGGAAAGAATTGATCTAACCTATAAATGCTCCATATACTGTTTTGAATGGGAAGTTAATAAAAAAAAAAATTATTATTATTAATAAAAAAGTTCATTTTCTAGAGCAGACATAATACTAACTGAAAATATTAAAATGCAATATGCCATGTTCTAAAGAAAAAGGAAAACACACATTTTATTCATATTTACAGTAAAAGAAAGTGTATTTTACAGGATTAATCTTTTACAGATTGACAGACATACTGAAAAGGTGCCTAACATGCACATTTTAATGTGTTGCTTAAAAGGTCTTAAGGCTTACTTGTTAGATGCTTACATACATTTTATGCATACTGTAGGTGTCCGTGAAGAGAATCTAACTCATAGCAGAGGTTAAGTCTTTTACTTTTGCAATGATCTGCAGACATCTTCATTTTCATTCTTTCAAAATATCTCTTTCAACCAGAAGAGTTTGATGTGACAGAAGACAGGGTGGTGTATGTGACGGAGAACAACAGCACCTTCCTGGAGTGTATTCCTCGCTCTCCACAAGCTACTGTTACCTGGCTCGTCCAACGAGACGACCGCAAGGAAGAGGTAAGATGATAAGTAAATAGCCATCAGATTAAAATCACTTTTAAAAACCACCTTATCCTAATATTTCTATAATGGGAGGAAGGTGGGGAAGCTTTGGGAGACAGAGGAATGAGGAATGAAACTTCTGGCCAACAGTGGCCCGAGTAACTACCTTTAAAAGTGAGATCTATGTGTGAATTTGGCACATGGTTGACACATTTGACAGCCATTTGACATATGGTTCAAATTAAGCAATTACATTTCAAAGGAAAATGCACAGCTGCACATTCTCTCAGTGAGTTCTTTGCAAACCTTGACCACATGCCACTGAAAGTGTCACTCATTGTCTACTGGTTACCGTGACTTAAACGTAGTGTTGCAACGTTCTTTTAAAATCGCTACTGAGAAAATTATGTTTCTGTGTTTGCCCGTTCGAGGGCATGTTTCTCCAAGTGCCTCGGTCAGTCATGTAAGTATTAAGACATTACCACCCCTCTCCGTTTCTTTGCAAATAAACATTTGGCTGCCAATCCAGCTGACAAGGCTGCCATGTTTATGTTGGCACAGAGGGAGAGAGCAGGGAGTTATAGAAGGTAGATTGAGAAATGAATAGAAGAGGAGAGACTTGGGGTGGAGGTTGGTAAGGGAAAAAAAGAGAATGAAAGGAAAGAAAATGCTAGAGAAAGGGTAAAAACTAACATTGACTGGATTTCATTGTACATTCTTGCTGTTGCAATTCAAGCTGAGAAAACAACGGTACAAAGAGCCCCGTTCTCCTTTTCCTGTCTCATGCTGTGAAGTGGATTTCATGCTCTTAACCCAAATTTGCCTGATTTCTTTTTCATAGCTTGTTTGCATCAGCCAGAGGAATGGGCTGAAAGCAACGCATTGATGGCACAATTGTCCCAGGGATTTTTCTACAAAGAATTGTGCCTTTTGAATTATTTGAAAAATAAGGCTGCTATTCTCATATTTCCCTATATATCTTGCATTTATAGCAAAATGGCTTTAGAACTTTTATATACTAGAAAAGCTAATTTCCCTACTGTACATGCAGGTATCTGTGACAAAGTGCAAGCAAAAGCATCACTTTTAATTAATTTAGTTTTTATTGATTTTAAAAATAATATAAAATTACATACTTGAAAGTTTGGATTTTTAGATTGGACAGTGAATGTCAGCAATCTTTCCCTAATTATTTTTTTCTATGCATCAGGTCATAAAGTCTTGTATGTTAATATGTTGCCATATCATATATTAAACTTAAAAATAAACACATATTCTCCTTCTGCCTCTCTTAGGTGAAGCTGGACGATCGCGTGATGTCTACAGAGCAGGGCCTCCTGTTTCGCCGTGTCTTCCGCCAGGACGAAGGCTTGTACATCTGCCGCTCACGAGAGCATGGCTTCACGCAGACCCTGGCCCGCCTCACCCTCGAAGTCCTCCACGGGGAGACTGTGGATGAGCTCATGGCACGTGACAATGCAGGCCTCTCTGACCCGTTCAAAGACCGGTCTGCAGGAGGCTACAGGGCCTGGATGCCTTGTAGCGCTTACAGCAGGGCCGGCTCATCAGGCCAAATTGGCCAGTCACGTACATGGTTCAAGGATATCATGCAGCTGATTGGGCCATCGAACCTGCCGCATGTTGAGGAGTACTGCGAAAGGATGTGGTGCAACGACAAGCTGAGGAGGAAACATAAGAGCATGCTGGAGAAATACCGCCAGGCGCAGGAGAGCGCCAGGAAGGCTCGCAGCAAGAGCACCGGTGAACGTAACCGGACGCCAAGGGATCTCAGTGCGTGGGAGGTGTAGCGGAGAGATGGCGAAAAAGAAGGAGAAAATGAAAGAAGAGAAAGGGACAAAGATTACATTACAGCACAAGATGAACCGGGCAGCAAAAGGGTCAAAACCAGCATCAACTCCTAATAGCTGAAACTCTGACACTTGGGTCTGAAAGAATAAAAGCTTACCCTAACAGAAAGGCTTTTATGTGTCGTAGTAGTCAGGTGCTCGGGGGGTTGGTTCTGGATACGGCCCGAAAAAGACAGAAGGTTGTGAAAGAGAAACTGCTACTGAACTGAACAGGTATTGCTGACATAATGATGTTGGATGAAGAGGGAGATGAGACGATCTTTCAAATTCACCCTGAGGATGATTACCAACGGATGATTCCTCCTCTCACACTTGTATACTTGTATACTTTAACTGTTACTGAAATGACAGACACTACATTGATTTAGTCATTCATATAATACCTTCAAAACTTCACAAACCGTTTGCATGCTTGTGGACTGACTTTACCAACAGTCTCATGTAATCTTTGGTGGAGTTAAACTGGGGAACATCACTTTTACTTACTTTTCATCTTTGGACTACAAAACAGCAAGTGCTCTGAAACACAGGGACACATACATTTCATTTCCATTTGTTTTTCTCACCACCTTTACTCACCAATTTCAGCACACACACATTTCATATAATGCACTCACTGGATTCATCACTTGGTATTTAATGGTCTTTGTTTATTGTCTTGCTCCACACTTGGCCTATGTTATAAAATATTCATGTGGGACTTTAGCTCAAGACATAACTAACTTTGCAGTATATTTATAGGAGGTATATGAAGCGAATACACTTCCTGTATCTGATCGGTGTACATGAACACACACACGTACACACACGCACGTGCGCGTGCGCACACACACACACACACACACACACACACTCTCTCTCTCTCTCTCTCTCTCTTACATAAACTGAAATCACCCAATACACTGAACACATAAGCTCAACTAGCTCAAACTGGAAGCTACCATGAGACGAATGTTGACGGTTCAACAGATTAAAGGCACATTGCTTTGTTTTTACTGCTGTGGGCTATAGATCAAAATCCCCCCTCACTGACCCTTAAAGGGATATTTTACAGAGGCTTATTTTCAGGCTTTTGGGTACACATCATAACACCTTCAGGAATGTACCTAAAGACCACGGTCAAGCTCCGATATTTCCTTCCTTATGAACCTCATCTCAATAAAGTCTGTGGCACCAAACCAAGCAGGCCTGCAAATAATGATAAAATATCAAATAGTTTGTTCATTAATTTTTATAACTTGAGTAATTGTTTGGCTTGAAACAGTGGTACTTCTCAGAATTGACCACAGCCCAAAGTGACATCTTCAGAGTGCCTTTTTCTTTTCAACCAACAGTCAAAAACCAGCCATTAAGGGACAAATTGCATAACCTGACCTCTCTGCAGTAACATCACCTCACACTTTAATCATCCACTAAACTCACTTTCCCACAGTTCCTCTGTGTGCTGTGGCTCTCCAGTGACAATAGAGGGAATAATAGAAGGGGTCAGCGGTAATGGCCGAGTCCTCTTGTGCTTTTTGCTTTGTAAACACTGGTTTCGAGACGGTTCATGGTTTGAAAGCATGATAATCCACATCGTTATCGTGTTCAGTTTTGTTGTTAAAATATAACTTGTACAGTTAATGAAATCAAAAAGGTTTTTTTTTCTTCCACATGTAACATGGAGAAGAGATGGCAGGGTTGGGTTAAATAGTAAAGCATAAAGAAAAGACTAATGTGAGCATTTTAACCTAAAGTCAAATTGGGCCCGTGTTCACATGGTGTTTTTCTCTTTTTTTGATTGACATTAGTTAGGTAGCCAACACTAAGTTAACAGAGGGTTGTCTACACAGCTAACAAGCTTACAACTCATAGCAGCACAAAAAAGTGATAGTGCTCTGAAAAACGGGCACTGGGTGTAGCGCCTTTTCTCTTTGCGGCTCTCTCCTCATTGGGAACAATTGAAAAAAGCTGGTGCACAGACAAAAAACACAATATGGACCCAGGCCCTTTGGCTTTGGATGTATAAAATGAGAGTGACGGGCTGTGAGGGGATGGGAATAAGATCTTTTGGAGCTCCATTAAAATAATATGAAATATTAAAAATCATAAACTGACGAAGAAAGATAATGTTGATACAGTTGTATAAACTGATTTCCTTCACAGAAATGAGTTTTAAGAGTTGCTTTTAACCGTCTCACACAACAATTAGAATGCATTAATGGAAACGTTCTCTGGCCCCATCTGTGCAAATTATGGCTACATATTACTATAACTAATAAAAAACAGAAAAGATGTGCCGATAATGTGTCTATAATTAAATTAAAAGTTGCCAGATTAAATATGTAAGATTTATCTAATCTTGCATCTTTAATCCTTGTCCCTGCAGTGTTTGTAAGACATCCATGCTGATATTATCTACATTTTTACTGTGATCACATTGGCAATCAAATTGTTTGAACGCACTATTAGAAACACAATTAGCCATTAACAACTAGCCCGCAGCTTGCTCAGAACGGGTTGACTCGCCTGTTGTTGCCAAAGAACTGAGGACTTAATGTAGGCCTACAGTAGCTCAACAGGGTGAAATCCCTACATGTATGTGTACATATGGAAAATGGTATATCTATTCTGAGAGTCTTCAGCATTGTTTAAAACACTGACACCAGTTAACTTGTGACCTTTTTGTAACCTTAATAGTGTGTAAATGGCTTCTTAGCAGAAAAGGGAAAAGAGGAGAGAATTGAAAGGAGAAGAAAGGTGTTAGAAACTATAAAAAATAAGGTACTATTAGCTTCTTGTGAAGGCTGTATTTGCAAATTCTATAAAACCCTAATCCCTATTAAAAACAATCTCACAGCAAATCATTCATTTTAAGTATTTCAAAACATGACACATTTTTCTACCATTTGTACAGCACACTAAAAAACACGTTTTACTCTAGCATAGTGTATTTTTTTAGTTTGTGGATTGTGGGACTGGTTATTAGACTCCACTTTTGGTGTTTTGTCTAAAAATATTGCTTCTGATGTGTACCTAAGCTAAAGGAAAATGATGGGATGATGGTATGTATGAAACAAAGGCAGACAGTTGGCAGGCTAAAATAGAGTTTAAAGTCGCCTTCCTTTCCTGTGTAAAAAAAAATTAGATTTTAGTTTTGTCATATTTTACACAAGTACTTGGTCTTGTCTCTGGTCTGTTTAGATGATAAATAAAAGGAAAAAACAAAAAAACTCTGTTTGAGGTATAACTTTTGTGATTTGTTGTAAACAGCATCTAATATTGTTTTTCCATTTTACAGCAACTGTCCAAATAAATACTGACACTATTTTGCTGAAAAGTGTTTTGACACTTAAGATGACACAAAAGTCATACTTATGATAATGATTTCAATCATTTGTGCATATTTAAAAAATATGGATTTTCCTTGCTGACAAAATGTGCATCACTGATACTTATTTGTGCATGTTCAAAACACACATTGCATTTCACTTGTTGTACAAAGTGTGTTGTGGTGTCGCGTCTTACATTTATATATTTTTTTATATTCTGTCCACTCTCTAGTGCAGTTTGTCAATACTTTTTAAACCTTTATCTAAAACATGATGAATTTTCAGCACTTGACCTGCCTTAATGTTCAATTATTGCAATATTTTACAGTATTTGTATAAGAACAAAGACTAAATCATGCATTAATGTATTGTGAGAACTTTTGTAAAACTGGGGCAGGGTTTCACTCAGGCCAGACTAAACCAGATGATTTCACTGATTAGTTGCTCCTGCTGATTGGAGGTGCACTAATTAATAAATGCCTGCACATTTACATGATCACAGTTACATTAAGCAGATGATAAGATGAGTCAGTGAAAGAAAGAAGAAACTGCAGTAAAATCTTCTTTTTTATTTAAAAAATAGCTACTCGATCAGGGTTATGACATCCATGAATTTGGAAAGTCAGCA
The DNA here is from genome assembly GCA_037974645.1 of Hollardia meadi. Lineage (NCBI taxonomy): Eukaryota > Metazoa > Chordata > Actinopteri > Tetraodontiformes > Triacanthodidae > Hollardia > Hollardia meadi. The sequence continues at coordinate 11,546 of JBBPCS010065373.1, forward strand.
GTCCAACAAAGCACACCCTATAGCCACTTGGGACTTGAAGGGTTCAACAAGCATGATTTCCCTGCAGAAAACAGTTCTTGCTGAACATAACAGGCAACAGAATTCAAGAATTTAAGCTGGAAAGTATATGGATTCTTGGATTGAAATGAACATTAACTTGGTGACCTGTCCCTACATTGTGCTGTAAAATTGTGCTCGCTGTGGGGTCTCCGACAGAGCAAATGCATATTTATGTTTTATTTAAGTGTCTTTCTACCATGCATGTACTTGTATGCTATTTAACGGCATTAAAACTTGATTTTCCTTACAAAAAAGGAGATGACCCCTGACTGGGTGTTTTTTTTTTGAAAGAAAATGGAGTCTATTTAGTGTTTTGGCAGGATAAGACTAAGGGCGCCAGTGACATAAACAGAGACAAACAGCAGTGCCCTGAAATGAGCCACTTTTATAAACCAAAGCTTTTACTCCTCTGAAACAAAGACATGCTCTATTTAATACTGAATCAACAACATGCAGACTGCACACCTAATCTCAGTGTGGTATAGACTGGTTTTACCTCCCGTGTCTGCTTTCTTTCTTTTTATACATGTGAGGGCCAAAATGCTCTTGGCTAAAAGGGTAAACTTTTACTTTTACTTTTCTTTTAAGGGCTATTTTGATGTTAAAAACGTCGCTTGGGGTATAATCCTACAGGTTAGGCTTGTGCCAACCTAATCTTAATGTTATAAAATACTTTCTGTATGTGTGCACCAAAGTTTTCCCAGAAAGAAATGTGTGCCTGTGATTGCAGGTTTACAGACCCAGTGTTGGCCGATTACCTTAACCTGGGTTATGGGGTCCGGCGATGCATGTGATTGGTGGGTAATTGGGCTGTCACATCTGTTGAGTAGTGCTGTAACAAGGGCTGCTTGTAGCTTCTGCAAACAGACCATCTCATAAAAACCAAACTTGCAACCAACCCATTACACGACTTCACACCCTACCAATTACTGCAACCACAAACCCACACAAACACAGGATGAGTGTGTGCACATGCTTTGCACATACAGATGTGAAAATGTGCATGCATAAAGATCCACAAGCACACAAAAGTTTACACAGACTATCCTGTATAAAATGTCAGAATTCAGTAATTAAAGTGGCCTCAGTGTTTATGTTGTCCACAGTTTAGTATGAGTCAAATCTCAAACAATTAACATGAATGCTCATGTATACAAATTAGACATGTGAGCCTACACTGACGAGAAAACCCCCCACAAACATTTGGAAGCCATATTAACAATTTGTTGTAATTGTTGTAATTATCCATCATAACATTTTATGGGTCATAGTATATCTTTCCCAACTCGTTTTCACTGCATTTCAGTTGAAACAAGTTGAGTTACATTGGAAATAAGTAAATTATCTCACACCTTGAAAAAGTCCTCGCTTTTAAAGAATGAAGATTTGACGTTGCTGATACACAGAAATCAACCAAATCACACAAAAATTTCAATGGAATCTGAAACATGTTGAGTGCTCCAAAAGGTCCATTGCTGTGGTTTTCCTAAATTGAAACATGATGGACACGTTTCATGTCTCCATAAAACCAAGAGAGAGGTTGTTTTTTTTACTTCTCTGATTGGGATTGTTTTAAGTTTTAATTACAAATACACATATTTAAAAATGTATGTTTCCCGACCAGGGGGAAGCAATACCCTTGACCATGTTTACACAAGCATTCCTGGAAGCTCCAAAGCCCTCCCCCATCCCTAATTTGGTCGGAAGGTCAAACCAGCAGAGAAGAAAACGTTAAAAGTGTGGACAGATGAAGCTACAGCAGCTCTACAGGACTGTGTTGTGTACACAGACACATTATCAGAGATTCCACCTTTCAGGAGAACTACTGTATGTCAATCTTGAGGAACATACTGTGCACAGTGACATAAAACATCGGCAAATGTGTTGATGTGGTGATCACAAAGACAATAAAATTATTCCCCAGCCAGAAAGCCTGGATGAAAGAAGAGGTGAGGGCTCAATCCAGAGCACTGCCCATACAACACCAGCAAAGCAAGACTGAAAACTGGCATTAGAGTGAACAGTTCACCCAAATATGAAAATTAAATCACTATCTACTCACCCCCATGTTGATGGAAAGTCAGGTGAAGTTTGTTCGTCCACGATGTAGATGGGGATTTGTTTTAAAATGTAAATTAACAACCAAAAAAACATAAAATGGCTCCATAATCTATCATAATCCAAGTCTGCAAAAGCCCTTAGATCCCAAATTGATTTGAAAAGATGTTATTTACACCCTTTTATAAGACATAAACTTCACTGAAGTGGCTAAACTGAACGTTCACAGTGAAGATTTCGGTCTTTTCAAATCAATTTGGGATCTCTGGGATTCCAGGGACTTCAATTACTCCTGATGAGCTGTATAGCGCCATTGTATTTTTTTTTAAAGTTCACATCTACCTGATTAGTTTATGAGATTACTGTAACTTATTGTTTTGCTATGAAAGTCTACAAATAAGAAATTTCACCCGCCTTTCCATCAGCATGGAGTTGAGTAGATAATGACTATTCCTTTAAGGAGGCCAAGCTGAGAGAGACTGGAGAGAGACCTCAACACCAACAACACCAAAGATACGGATATATGGAAAGTGTTCTATACTATCACAGGTTGCAAAAGCAGAGCACCCCATCATGTGTGAGGCTATGTTGCCTATTATGTTGTTACATTTTTTTGCTTGCTTTGATCTCCTCAACAAAGAGTTAGCTGTAAAGTCTCCTCTGCTTCCAGAGGACCAGCTGATGTGACAATGCTATGTAATGAGTAAAGCTGCTGGGCTTAATAACTTTTCTGGTCATGTACTAAAAACATTTTCCAATCAGCAAGATGACATATCAATTTCACAAGTGTTCCCGCCTGCTTCAAGACAGCCACCAACATCCCGGTACCTAAATTCTGCAGAATCTAATCTAAATGACATTTCAACCCATTCTCGTGCTTGCAATCACGTGTGTGTCTGGGCGTTGAGGTCACGCACCTGGTCATTCTTGGCAACCTGTAAGGTATCCTGTCTGATGTGAAGCTCCTACCCTACCCATCATGTTATAAGCCAACTGCTCATGGGTGTTAAGTCTATTTCCTTGAAACTGAAGAAAGGAATGGAGAGCATGGTTCTCTGCTGAGTCTGTAATGGTCAGATTGTTCTGTAATGTTTCTGGACAGCACAGATACTAAGTGCCGTGATCTCTCAGGACAAGAGGTCAAGTTCAAGAAAGAAAGGTTCATACATCATACACAGGTCACACCCAGTCAAAAACAAGTGAAGAAATCCAGAGCAGTAGCAGTAGGCTAAAATCCAAAATCATATAACACAGCAATGTCAAACAGCAGAATAGAATAACACTTACGTAAAGCAATGAACATAGAGGATGAACAAACACAAGCTGGCAGGGGAACGGGGCAAATCAGGGGATTATACACAGGACTGATAGCAAAACCAGGGGTATGTGAAGATGATCAAGGGAGCCGCCCTCTTGTAGGCCATCCCAAAGCTTTTATTTCTACAGCGAAGAGAGATCTCTGAGGAGCCTTTTTGCTCAACAAATACTCTACAACTAACACAATTGAACAAGATGATGGAGAAGCAGTAGTCTGAGTGTTGGTAACTTTGTTCTTTGCAATGAATTGCTTTAATTCAGACGTCCCTTCATTCAGCACCCCATAGAGCAATGATGCAAGAAGATGTGGATCCAAAACATTGTCATGTTTCATCTATCAATAACAGCCCCCTCCAATACATTTGAACTTTTATACAGCATTCCGTCATTTATCAACGTCATGTGATAGAAACTGTTACGTTACGATAGATTTACATTACGAGTATTCATGTGGCTGCCACATGTCTTTAGCTGCTCATTTCAAGACCCAAACTGTCACTGATATAAACCATTCATGAATTGTTCTGCATGTTATGTGAGTGAAAAAAAATGTGTTTCATGGCTCGTAGGTTGTCCTTTACTGACAGGTTTGAAATTTTACAAGGATAGACGAAGACACAGCAAGACTTGGTGCGGTACAGGTTGTAAAATAACCACCTCTTCACGTGGGAAGAGGCATCCAGCCAAGAAGGCCTAGGGGTGAGTTTGCTGTTTTACATTGGTTTTCTCAATGCTATTTTGCTCACATGCAGAAGCACCTGCACTGTGTGATAATCAATGCAATGTCACACTATCACTATTGTCCACAAACTAACAAAATATAATGTTTGCTGTGTCTCGCTTATTGTGAATTAGGCTCTTCCCCTCACTTAGAATGTGAGACTCATGAGTCAAATTCCATATGTGAGTATAAACATTGCTATTTGAATATTAAAATTCCAGAATTGAATGTTTTTAGGCATAGTCCCTTATACTATGTATACTAACTATAATAACAAAGAGTACCCTTTTGCTAATATTGAACATGAATATCTTGTGTCTGGGACCTTACCAGGGATGCAATAAGTGCTTTACAGCAGAGTCATAAGAATGATGGGCATCAAGGGAAAACTGACCCCCACACAAGTGTCCAACAGGAAATGTAAGGTATTTATTATGAGCTCAGTGCACTTCCATAAGCATTTGACATTTGCCGTTTCACACAATGCATCATGTCATAGTGGTTTCAGCCATGAGCCTGTGGCTACGAATATGAGGGTAGGCTGTCCTAGTTCTCAATATTGGCCTAAGAGTGGTTTGTTTGTTTGTTGGCCTTAGTGATGACCACCTCATGCATGACTTTGCAAATAGCAATGTAATGGTAAAACCAGCTTGCTTCAGTGCTTGAACAATGCACAGAAACCAATATCCCAAACAGGTCAAAAAAATGAAGCTGTGAAATCCAAACTCAGAAATGTAATTTACTGTATACAGTGCATACGCTGCATAGCCTGCAGTGCATACCGATATTTCGATTCAGGGGTAGCCACCATCACCCATAATGAAGTAGCCTACTTTACTGATGAATAATGAGATAATACTTTATTCTCACCTGATGAGGAGACAGAGCCTCTCCGTAGATCCTGCTGTTCTTCAGGATTGTGGACGGAGCCAGGATATCCCACAAAGGTGTTGATGAAGAGGCCCTTGCCATGACATACTGCCTGCAGTTGTATGGATGGGAAGAGCTTTTGGTTGAGGTAATCCTGTCCACTGGCTCTTGTGGAGGGGTCTTGATGAGGACATGACAGCCATCGATTGAGCCCACACACTTGGAGAACACTGGGCTGTTGGCCTGCTGTGCAAATGCTTGGCCAACCTCAGTCAGTTCAGCAGTAGCAGGCTGTCTAATGACCTCGTGGAGAAGTGCTGAGATCTTCTCAGATTCTTCTTCAGGTTATAGATTTGGGAATATGAAAGGGACAGGAACAAAAAACATGACGTGCATCCTCAGGAGACAAGGAAAAGACATAAGGGAAAATGATGCAATATCAGAGACTTGGACAAACCCTCAGTATTTAAAGACAATCCAGTTAACAGCATGCAAAGTGTGTGTGTGTGTGTGTGTGTGTGTGTGTGTGTGTGTGTGTGTGTGTGTGTGTGTGTGTGTGTGTGTGT
>JBBPCS010065413.1:0-44581 GCA_037974645.1 Hollardia meadi
TGAGCAACTTGTACTTTTTCAAAATTATACAGTGGTGCCATTTCATTTGTTTTCGATCCATTATTTTCAGTGCTTGTAGGTATCATGAGCAACTGATGCAGCACACGACGCACACCATCAGGCCACAGTAGAATTGGTTATCTTGCTGCTCACTCTGGCTCCTTCTTGACCCATTACACCCTGCAATATGATAAGGATCGCGACAACAAATAGATTACTGTAGCTGCTTCACAGTAAAAGCCACCCATGTTTTGATAGTTAAATGCTTTCTGTGTTGGTGAGCTCCCCCCGAAAGAAACAAAATATTTTATTTTTGTTGGAAATTCTTCATGTTCACAGACATTGTTCAGAGACCTTGATTTAGAAATTTTATTTTGAAATTTCAGGTTTGTTTCCGCTTCCTTCTCTTTCTGCTCATTCTCTCTGCTGTGTTTCTGCTGTGTTCATCACAGGTGCAGAAGTCACTGACAATAAAGCAGAATAACTCGATTCTCTATAGTCGATATTAAGTGTATTTATGGTCCTGTAATATCGGTAAGACTCGTTTCATTATTTTGCCTGTTTGAAAAGTAGCCTTGCTAAGTGTTAAGCTAATTGGCTAGCCTAGCTAGCTTGCCCTGTGTTACTGTCAACCATTGACATTCAAAAGTGAAGGCAAAACATCTCGACCGCCCCCTGATGGAGGGCTGCAGTATAGGTCATAAACCCCGCCTCTCAATGTTATCAGGTAGGACATGGGCCAAACTAAAAACTCAAAGCACACCTCAAATAATTTTTTCCCAAAGATGTTTTCTGTCATTTTAAGTAGTTGATGTATTATATGATGTATTGTGTTCATTTTTCTGATCTGTTTGGTTTGAATTAGTTATTTGATGCTATAAAAACAGGGTGAAATGTCATGATTGACAGCTGGGTGGGAACTTGATACCGCGGCTCCACTGCCAGGTTACTACTGCAGACTTTTGATGTAAAAGGTTACATGTGCAAGGATTTGTTTTTCATTTCTTCAAGGCTGCAGGATGTGAGCAAACTAAAGGCCAACTTCACTCACTGCAGTTGCTCAGATATTCCCAGTACATTTACAATTTACATGCTGTGTGTTGGTGCTTGTGTATGCCCTTCCCTTGGCCTGTATACCTGTGAGCTTGTTTGCTGTCGTTGCACTGAGTGGTCTCATGCTGTGTGGGAGTCTCTGCTTGGATTGTACAAGATTATTTTGTTTGTGCAACAGCAGGAGTTTGAACTGCAGAGCAGACTCATCCTGAGAAGGACTTGAAGAATCTTTTTGTTTTTGATGGGTTGGATGCTTTCATTGTATGTTGCAAATGTTTGTTTTTGACCATTTCAACACTGTCATGTACATCTGCTTGATGCAAATAGTCCATTTCATAAACTGCAGGCTGGGTCATTCTCTTTGCATGCTCAACTAATGCCACAACTCACACGTGATATAAACAGCTTATAGAATTAGAACCAATCATTCATTATTAGTAGGGCTAGGAGTGTAAGTATTTGTATTACTACATTTCTCCTGCGCGTAAGGGAAAATGTGAGTAATCCAGCATTCTCTCAAGATAAATCTTTTTGTTTTAGATTATGTTTCCCAATGGTGTTGCAAAGTGTTTGAAGCTACAATATTTTAGCGTACAGAGCCAAGTACATGGGGTAATGTGGCAGTGTAACTAATAGAACATTATAAGAATATTTTACATCAGTGTTTCCTCCATCGGGCTGGACAACCAAATAGATTACCGAAAGAGCTCAAAAAGCACTAGAAAACTACTGTGATGTTTCTCCTTTCTCTTGGTTTATGACTATCATGTAACACATTAAACATTTACAAGAAGAAGAGTCTACAAAGAGTACAGTGGCTCTGTGAGGCTGTAATGTCAGCATGCTAACTTGCACACAACCACAATGCTAACATGCTAGTGTTTAGCAGATATGTTTACCATGCATGCCGTTTAAGTTTAGCTCGTTATCATGCTAACATTTGCCAAAAAACACAAAGTAGACCCGAGGCTGATGGGAATGTCTTTATTTTTGCAAAATATTGGACAAAACGAACATTTGACTACATGGTTGTGCTAGATGAAATGTCAGGGGATCACCAGAGTAATTACACTTCTTCCTGAGGAGACAATTAATGTCTGAACCAAATTAATCCATCAATAATAGTTGAGATATTTCAAACAGGACCAAAAAGGTTAATGTCATAGTGGCACTAGAGGAAAAGTCAGAGGATCAGCAAAGCCACGAAGGCACCATGGGTCGGCCTATCTGTATGTAATTTAATGTCAATTTTCCATCCAATATCCTTTTATCTCACAGCCTCGCTGCTGTCCAGCCTGAACTCTACTTCCTTTAGCTACTTAACTTTACTGGTTAATTGTCACATGATGAAATAGACAGCTAAACAGTTTGTCACTGTCAATTATGTTGACTTCAAGGCTGTTCAAAATTGGTTAAAACTACCAATAACTTTGAAGGCATTTATTAAAAGGGGAGATGTTTTCATTCTCAATACGTTGGTATCGAGTGATTGGTTCTTGACAATCGAAACCCCCTACTCTATGGAAATCAGAAGATGGAAACAGAGTTAACAAGTGGACAATTGTCTTATATCAGGCAAACAGCATGCATGGCAACAGCCTCGAATTTCTCATTTTCTTCAACACACACACACCAAGAAGTAACTTCAATTAGCTTCAGCTGAGTAAATTTGCTGGCCTCTGTAGGCATTATGGATGGATGGATGGATGGATGGATGGATGGATGGATGGATGGATGGATGGATGTTGAAATTTTGATATAAAAATGATTATTGTTTAGCCCTAGTAGCAGTCAATGACACAATATTGGTAGTGCACATGTCAAATCCATCTCCACTCTGAACACTGTGCTGCATAACCAACTTTTACACATGAGATATATGTACGCAGTTTACACTAATATTAAAATGTGTTAGTTATTTTTCTTGAAGGAATGTTAATGAAGTTCAGCTTGGCCCAGGACATCTTGTGAAAGAGGTGTGCATATTTTGCATGGCTTTTGCCCTGTGGATGGAAAGAGTTGGCCTGCAGCTTCACTTGGTTATTAGGTCTGCATTCAGAGGAAGTCATAGAGTCCTCAAATTGTCGATCCAAAATAATCCTTCATTGTAATAATTCATCATTTTCATAGCAGCATCTTGGTTCAATTATTTTCATTAATCCACATTCTCTTAACTTCAAGGGTCAGTTTCAATTTCGAAAGTGCCATGTGTAACATTTTTTAATATTGTAACTTAATTTGGGAATGTAACTCCCAGGCTAATTAAAATATAATCAGACTTCTTTACCATTAACTGATGAGACTGAGGCCATGAACAATTTTGGCCTCTATCTCTACCTCTTTTTTGTCATCAGGCAATGCTGCACATTTCCCACAAAATTCAACATGTTGGCACACATTGAGTACTGGCCAGAAAAAGCAGCAGGTGTTGCCTACAGTAATTACACAGCTAGAGAATACTCTTTAAATGAACATGCTAGTGATTTATATATTTTAAAGTGTTACACTTCTTTGTCAAAAAAATAGAGGTGCTAGACATTAAAGGTACAGTTCACCCCAAAATCAAAAATACATATTTTTCCTCTCACATGTAGTGCTGTTTTTCCATCTAGATTGTTTTGGTGTGAGTTGCTCAGCTCTGAAGATATCGGATGTAGGGTTTTCTACATTTTCTGAAATATAATGGAACTAGATGGCACTTGTTTGGTGGTGCTCAAAGCACCAATAGGATACTTTAAAAAAAACCTCCTTCTGTATCAACTAATCATGGATGAGAGGCTAACTAACTTAGCTAACTAAGCTAGCTAAAGTTACAGCTCCCTGTCACAAGCACAAGCCTCTCATCCATGAGTCGATGCACGTTTCCTTCAGCGTGGTGATAGGATGTAGTTTGGTAGCAAGAAAATAGTTCCTCCATGAAACTGCTCACAACAAGGTCTGTGGATCATCTTGAGTAACTGGGTCATGATTTCAGACATTGCTATTGAGTTTCTCAAATGTATTATTTGGGGGTTTTGAGCACCACAAGTGAAGTGCCATCTAGTTCCATTATATCGGAGAGAAGGCAGACATCTACAGCTGATATCTGCAAAACTGAGCAACTCACACCAAAACTATCCAGATGGATAAATAGAACTACAGGTAAGAGGAAACATATGTGTTTTTGATTTTGGGGTGAACTGCCCCTTTAAGGATAAGCTATAAGCTAAGATAAATTATATAGATATTATATAGATAAGCTATATACCTTCCGCTGAGACCTGGAGACCCAAAAAGCCTTGCTGCTGTTTAAGACTGTCTCAATGATGTTAACTGTTGGATGACACAAAATTTCCTTCAACTCAACATCACAAAAACAGAAATCATATTGTTCAGTCCCCCAAATGTAAACAGTATCATTGAGAATAACCTTGGTCCATTTTCCACTAATATTAATCCCACTGCCAGAAATCTGGGAGTAGTATTTAATTCAGATCTTACCTTTGAACCACAGATCAAAAAAGTTGTCCAGTCCTGTTTCCTCCACATTAGAACCATCTCTAGAATTAAACCAATGCTTTCACATTCGGACCTGGAAAAAGTTATTCTCGCACTCATTTTCTCCAGACTGCAACTCGCCTCCAACTAGTTCAGAATGCAGCATCGAGGCTTCTTACTGGTTTTAACAGACGACATCACATTATCCCGATCCTGGCTTCCCTCCACTGGCTCCCTGTTCCATTTAGAATTGATTTTAAGATTGTATTGATCACTTTTAAAGCTTGTCGGGGTCTGGCTCCAAGTTACGTAACAGTGTTCAATCTAAAGGTGACCGAGCTTTTGCCATCAGGGCCCCTTGACTTTGGAACAACCTGCCTGAGGAGATGAGGCAGATTCAGTCTCTTTTAAATCACTTCTGAAAACCCATTTTTACAGACTAGCTTTTATGTGATGTAATCTTTTTAAAAATCTTTTTATCTCTTATCTTTTTATTTCATTCAATTCTTTTTTATTATTATTGTTATTATTTATTTATTCCTTTTATTATTATCATTTTTGTAATTATTTTATTGCTTGTCTCTTTTAATTCTTATTGCTTTTATTGCTCTTATTCTTTTTTATCTGTTGTCTTTTACTACCTTTAGTCTTGTATGCTTGCTGCTGTCCTTTTATTGTTTGTGTCTATTAGTTTATGATTATGATTATTATAAGCTGTGAGGTGGCCCTGTGCAGTATAATAACCCCTGACTACTCATCAGTACAAAGCAGATGATGCTTCTTTTGATTACCCATGCCCTAATGACCCAGTCAGTAAATAAACATCTTGAAAACTTAAAACAACTCAGGGATTCTGCTAAAACTCAACGTTGTCTTGCAGGGAAAACTATAAATTGGCTGCCTGCACTCATCTTTTAAACATTCTTCCTGGCTACAGTATATCCGGTCACATTCTGTTTGGTTTTCCTCTTCATAAGAAGCCAGTCCAGAACTCTTTGGATCAAAGGCCGATCAGAGCCTGTGTTATGTTTACATCCTCACAACAGCAGTAGCTGAACTCAGAGTGACGAATGGAGCTTTGGCCTCATAGACAAAAGTACATTCCAGTACACTCACTAATGTGCTGCCTTGAAGCGCCTGCATGTATTAGATATTTGATGACTGTTCATCTTTGGCTCTGCTATTCCAAAATGCACGCAGTTTATAATCACCCACCCACCTGTAATGGGCAAGAGGTGACTTAATTATAACATAATGCAAACTTAATACAGTAACTGATCTAGAATAAAACTGTATTAATAGGAGGGTAGTATTTTCTTGAAGAGAGGGAAGTCAGGGGACTCAGTGTCTCAGTTTAATAGTAAAGAGCCCTCCACACATGGTTTTCACAGAAAAAACCTCAAGAACCTGTCAACAAGGCATTTATTCAATGGGGAGATGTTTTCATTCTCAATACGATGGTATCGAGTGATTGGTTCTTGACAATCGAAACCCCCTACCCTATGGAAATCAGAAGATGGAAACAGAGTTAACGAGTGGACAATTGTCTTATATCAGGCAAACAGCATGCATGGCAACAGCCTCAAATTTCTCATTTTCAAGTAATTTAGCTTCAGCTGAGTAAATTTGCTGGCCTCTGTTGGCATTATGGATGGATGGATGGATGGATTCACAGAAAAAACCTCAAGAACCACCTTAAAATCCTTACAATGGCACCTATTCCTTCTCCTTCATCAAAAATTCCAGATCAATGAATATGCAAATTTTTTTTTTAATTTGACAAGTTTTGCTGCTGGACACAACATGTCTCCTACTTCACTGTAAAGTCCATTCTCAGGGTTTGTGCACTGGAGGCTTCAAGTTTCCACATGACACTTGTGTATGCTGAATATTGGACCAGGGTTGGCCTCCAAACTATTCCAATCAGGAGAGACTAATTAGAAAAATACAAGAAAATGAGTGAATTTGAAGTATATTAAATTGATTGTGAGCAGACTTTGGTGCTGAGACCCCTGGAAGAAATATATCACCATGGGAAAGACAGATAAGTTGCTTCCAATCAGAAGGACAATTCCCCTGGACACTGGTGCTGGTGATGAGGAATGGAGCTTGATGACTTCATGAAAGGGAAACTTCTGATTGGAGGGTTTGATTGAAGATGGCCAGGTGTCCACGTTTGAGGTGTTGAAGGGTTGGAGGTGGGTTTTTTGCAGTGCTGAAATGACAGCAGAGACAGGACACTTTTAAAGTTTGACAGTTTACAAGTGATTGGCCAAATGAGAGTGTCGCAGGTTGTGATAAGATGAGAAGAAGAAAATGAGCAAGTGGAGCTTGGAGATAGCGAGAAACTGCTTGTGACTTAGACGGCATGCACAAGGAGATAGTCTTCCTGACTGAACTTGCGCACAGCTTCATTTGTGATGTCGCAAATCATGCTTCAAATCATATTTTCAGTGAGCACAGAGAAAATTGACAATTTCAGCAATGAATGTGAAAACAGTCTTATAGTGTCAGACTCTGCACATACATCATTCTACACAGTGAAGCTCAAACATTTAACTGAAGGAGCAAGAAGGAAAACACAGTTCTGACTAGAGGGGGAAATAGTATTTTTAAATGCCCATTAGTAGCCTGGTTTTAATCATATTGAGGATATGATGCTCACATTGAACATGACAAACCTGGTTATTAATATCCACTCATATCAGGTTCCTTGTAATCTGCGTGCAGATGCGTCTTAAACATTCAACATCTCAGCAATTTCTGTATCATCACATCATAATACCTGGTTCAGGTGTTAACATGCCACAGTATCCAGCTTTTGGCTGGGCCGAGGACAGTAACAGTGAATTTTTGGCATTAAAAATAAAATTTGGCATTGAAAGCAAAACTTGAACTGAAAATTGGTATTGAAACATTTGTATTAAAAAGAAAAAAAACAACGTAGTATTGGCACTGAAGCAAATATTTGGCACTGAAAAAAGTTCTAATGAAAAATAAAACACAGACATTAAACATTAATTTTATTTTGATATGATATGATTGATATTCATTTTTTCAATGACTTTTTTTTTTAATGATGTCAGTATTTTTTTTTTAGAGTCACTGGTTTTGAGTTTCAACTGTCTGTCACCATTTTTACATGGAGAGGAGGGTTTTGGGGGGGAGGGACAAAGATAGTGTGATTTGCATATCTGCATACTAATGAGAACCCCCCCACCCCCCGGAGCTCTGCTCCAGAGCCTCAGACAGCTCTAACATGCACACACACTGAGCGCAAAGCCTCCTCAAGCTCTGCTGAAACTCACAAACTGCAATTATCTCTGCCATTGTATTAATGCCTCCATGCTGGCGACAGCCGTGGCCAGAGGCATTATTTTTTTAGCGTTGTCCGTCTGTACTTCCCATTCTCGTGAACGCAATATCTCAGGAACGTCTTGAGGGAATCTCTTTAAATTTGGCAAAAACATCCACTTGGACCCAAAGATGAACTGATTAGAATTTGGTGGTCAAAACAACAAACAAATGTCTAACAGGCTAAAATGATGAAGTGATGACATTTTATTTTATCCAAAAGGTGAAAGGTCAATTTCACTGTGACATCATAATATTCTTCAAAAACACTTCTGGCCATTATTCAACACCATAACTCAGGAACAGAAGGGGAGGTTGTGACCATATTTCACATTTGGTCAGCTACTGAATTGGTGACACTAATCTTGGGTGTCTACCTTGAAACTGTGCTGATTGTATAGATCTTCTGTGCTGCTGTGTTGAACATGTGTGTCAAGCGTCCACATTTTAGAATCAGTAGCTTCTTTACAGCAACATCCATATTTGAAGTATAGTACCACCACAAGCTCTTTGGTTCTGCTGATATTCAGCTTCAGGAGTCATTATATATATTATATGAGTCTGGACTCTTTCACCTTAGATTTTTTATTCCTTTTAGCTCTCTCCAACAGGTGCTGTGGCTGCAGATAAAGGTTGGAGGTCGGGGCGTCAGGGCAGTTTGAGGCACCTCATGATGCTTTTGGTGCATGTTCAACCATTTAAAACAATGGGTGTAATAAAAACGCGCGCGTCAGATGCATTTCAGTGCATTTGGACCTTTACAGTTTTCAGGGGATAAAAGCAAAGATGATGATGTTTACAAATGAAAACCGGATATTCTAACAATGGCAAAGCAGTCAGTGCTGAAAAAAATCGAATTGTGGATTTGGAGCATCATGACACCCTACAAAACACACATCTGTATTAAACATGCGTTCATTCAATAGATGTTCATTAAGAATTAGGAAAAAGCCTCAGCAGTATCCTCAAAGCACAAATCTTTCTAATATGTTGACAAAAATGAAGGCAGTAAACTCATGGCGAAAGGCATGTTTGCAGAAAATCAACACAACAGAGCCAACACTCAACAGCAGTCGTAAAATTCAATTCTGAAAGGACAAAGCTCACTCAGTGCATAGAAACATTTATCATTAAACATTTATCACTATGATACACAGATGTTTTGAGTGCACAAGCAGAATATTTTCCAGTGCATAGAAAAGAGGTTTCCAGTGTCCTTGAAGCGGAACAGCCAGATTGACTGGAGGGATTTAATTATACTTAATGGGCTACTACCCATGACAATATCCTGTAAATAACCAAATACAATTTATGAAACTAACAAACAATAACAACAATTTGATACTAAATTAGTTACAATGCTGTCTGCAAATGGCAGAACAGGAGATAGACAAAAAGCTGCATCACTGCGACGGTTTAGATCCACCTTAAATCCTGCACACTGGACCTTCAATATTACACCTCAGCTGTATTTATTGTGATATAAAACTAAGTGTTGTGTCCATGTGGTGCCAAAGCAGAAAAAGCAGCAGCAATGTCCACCACAGGCTGGTGCCGTACCTGTCTACTGAATCAGTCCAGAAGAAGAGGCTTGATCAAATAAGCGAACTGGAATGCAGCCAAAAAAATTTGTTTTTATCAAGGTGAAAAATGAGGATTGAGATGCACCATGTGTTGTCTCATCATACCTCACTGCTGGCTGCCTTTTTGGAAACATATTCCATTTGTAAGATTAGAACTACAGTAGGTCCAAATAGACTTGTGAGGGTAAGAGACTGTGGGGCTCAGTGTTTGCTATCATCTGGGTGATTAGCTTGTCTGTTTCCAGAATTTCCTAGATTTGTCATCCTCTTTTTGTAAAGATCCAGTATTTCTGATTGTATTACGTCAGAGCGGCACATCCGGGAACTTTGGTTTCCAACATGTCCCTGATGCGCAGGACACATTCAGTAGATAACATTAATTTGAGCAATCTTCAGTGCCCCTTCATGCCCTTAGTCTTAGATGTCAGTGGCTAGTGGCTAACAGTTTAGCCACCCAAGTAGGTGACGGGTAAACCTCAGAACATTGAAAAAAAACAAACCTGTCACAACTTATTACGTACACTAGCTGAGAAACGACCCAACGCCAAGTCACTCCCCTGCTCCAGAGTTGGCTGGAAGGCTACCTGTCGTCCCTGTGGTTCTCTTGCGTGCTCCGGCCTCCTCGAAGCGGGGGTTTCAGCGGCAGCTCCCACGGCGTGGGTGGTGCATCTGACACCATACGGATCTCCAGTTATAGACTCAACGGCAACATTTGAAACTAAACGTAGCTCACAGCACCTCTGGTTGGCCGATAAAGTTTTTATTTGGAGATGACAGTCATGTTTACTAATGCTGCTGTACTGTATGAATGCACTCTAGTTGCCTCACACTCGAGCCAACTACCCATTAGTAATATATACGGTCAATGATTGTCACCAGCATCATATGATTACCACACTGACAGTAAATATTCGTCTATCATATCCACCTCAAATCTCATCTTGTCTGCCGTCATTTTCAGTTTTTCTAATTTGATACTTCATGATTCACACAAAAAGTAGTTGGATGGAAACATGAATTATGAAGATAGTTTGTTCATAAATCATATTTACACTTTTACCAAATGAAGAAGACTTCTCTCTCACAGTAGTTTCTTATGTGAAAGTATGATTCTTTCCCCCAAGAGGGGGTGTATCGTGTTAAACACGGATGAGATGGTTGTAAGAATGCTCTGTTCTGTCCACTTTAAAACACCATTGCTGAAGTACATATTTTAAAGATAAAGATAGAGACATCCTGCTGTTACTTTAACTTAACAGGGCTACAGTCAGTGTGAACACAGAACATCTATTGTTGTCTGAGTGAGGATAATATTTGAGTGAACATGTCATTGGTAGTGTAGGTAATTTAATGTTGTTCCTTGGCCATCTGAGAGTAAATTGCTTTTGTGTTCTCTCCCTTCTGTGTTCCTATTTGATTGAAAGGTGAGGAGTACAGCTCTTTCACTGCCTCACCAGGGCCATTCCAGCAGTTGAACGTGTACTCTGTAAGAAGGTAAGAAAGGGATGACAAAGAAAAAAAATAATGTTATATAACCATGATGACCTTGTATAAAAATGTTCAGGTAATATGATGAAAGCAAGGATAGAAAACATTCTTGAGGAACGCACAGCATGTCCTCCAGGCCGAATGACTGGCATCACTACAACTATATTAGTGTGAAATAGCATTGAGTCCAGGAACCATGTGACACAATGACAAAATGTGTGGTTAGAGGCTAAATGACATACTGTACGAGGTCCTGGTAAACAACATTGGTAATTTCAAATATACTTTAACTGAATATACTTGTAAGTGTACCGGTAGGAAAAGGATTGTTTTGGACTGAATTTTCCACCATGCCATTTTTCTATAGGAAAAGCAACATTTTTTAAAAAAATCAGTGGCAGGCAGAGCTTGTGGGAGAGTGTGTGATAAAAAAAAAAAGTGGGTACTTTATCTCAGTTGTATAAACAAAGATGAACAGCATTGCCAATAAATAGTTCTTTGTCTAAAGTAAGATACACAATGAGGAACTGACTCATGGGCACTTGAATTTAATTTGAAAGCTGGTTCACTTTCTCAGGAGGACAACAATACTGTCATCTGCCCTATCACTGCTGCCAACATGTTGCTGGAACCAGTTTGCAAGTGCTTTTGTCTCTAATTGTTTCCCACTAGACTCTCAGTATAGTTCATGAAGTTGCAGTAACTCGGTTAAAAAACTTTTTTGCAAGCTATATGGGGTATGTCCAACAGTGCATTACCTTACACAAGGCTCCCCGGGTGCTTAGACCATGACAAATTATGTAGGGATATAACATTTTTAGAACCCAAATGAAACTGTTTTAAGTCATACCGATATTGACTTTGAGAGCTTTGTACAACAAACATGTTGTAGAGCAACTTTAAAGATTTGTGACGAAAGGCCCTATTTAAACGATCTAAAGTGCACACTCTAACGTCTATTGCGCAAGTGCATTTAGGGCGTGTCTATCTCCATTTTGGTAGTTAAACGGCGCATAATCTGGACGCAAAGTAGAGCGCAAGGCGCAAAGGGGTTGTATTTAGTGCCTTAATTATTCATAGGTGTGTTTGGGGCGTAACATAAATTAAACAGTGTGTCATCTCCCATTCCCTTGTGTTATATATATATGTGTGTTATAGAGCGGATTGCAGTCTAAGGATCGGGTCATAAAAAATGATCATTCTGATTAACAGCAGATGGATGACTTAATACATCATTATTAAGGAAAATATTAATTAAATTACCTGCAGCGATCCCACAGAAGCAGAGACCACGTGTTGCATGAAGAGACTCGTGTGCATTTACACACAGCAGGTTGAATTCATTGAAGATTTAAATCTCCCGACACGCCAACAGGACCGGTCAAGTTCTAATGTTAATTACTGTTCTGTTCTACACATCCAAAAGGTCACACACACAGTCCAGGTTCAGTAAACTTGTTTGGAGTAAGCTTAAACTTTAATTCTGTTTCCTCTGGAGAGTTTCTGTCCTGCCAAGTTTCTAACTTAGTTTTGCTGCTTTACTGTCCTGCGATATTTACTGCAGTGACATTACTGCAGCGTGCATGGAAACGTTTAACATTACTGAAAGCAGCCTCTCTAAGCCTCTCAATCTGTGCATCAGTGTGTAACAAGCGGAGTGTACATGCTTTGTGAAGCTGCCTCTGTAGTCGCATCTTATTATGTGAATAATGCGCCCTTTAAATAGCAGGAAAAATACTACACCATTGACTTTAGAACAGGTTTTTGTCGGTCAATGGAGCAATCGTTTTCTCCTAAATCAAGATAGCAATGTGCCAACAATGAGCCTGACCATACCTCATTTTACGACCAACATCGCACAGATGGCCGCAAGTATATTTGCTACTTGCACAACGTGGGCATGAAAATGTGGCAGTCGGAAACTAGGAATGACACTTGCGTGTATCGCTTTGTGCCAGGCACAAGATAGAGCCCCAAGACTTTTACAGTGCAGGGCATTTTAGGCATATTGTTTAAAGATAAACTTATAGACAAACTATGTAATGGTGATATACGTAACGTGTACCGCTTAAACCGCTGAAAAATAATCAAATCTAAAATGTCTGCATTGCCAAAACTGAGTTAATATGTTTCCCACAGGATTTTGATACTGTGGTGGGTGGATCTCAGGCCCTTTAGGTGGTCCACCCACATCCCCTGGAAGAAATTTTGCACTTTTGAGAGCAAGATTAAGAGACTAGTGAAATAACATAAATAAGACATTGTAGAAATATAAGATGTAGAAAATAATCAAACACAACGCAGGTAATTAGTGGCTATACAGTGGCTTTGACTAGACAATGTAAACATAAGGCTAAAGGCTACAGTCAATTGTCAATAGTCAATATATTTCTTTCGATCTTGTATTAGTCCCGACTTGTAACTTAACCTTGATTGAGCGCCTAGATTATCATTTTTTTAACATTGAGCACCTATACACTCATATATTGTCGGGACTGTCATTTTGTGCACACGCATATGAGTGCATGTTCACGAGTGACACGTTATATTTTCCAAGCTGCAGATTATAGCCACTGTTGCCCGCTGGTGTTCATCAAATAAAGACGGTTATTTGAACTTCACTCTCACTTATGTCAGGCACGAAGTCACAGAGCACCGTCCAGGAGGTGGCTACGAGACACAGACAGACCAACAAATATGGTCTGGCAACAAATAATACTGGCCAGCTTATATCAAACCTGGAGAGAACACAGGTTTACCTGATTGCTGGTCCCACAATCCACTCTCTTGAAGTCTCTTTTATTTACTCTTTTCGTGAGCAGAAGTTCCGCATCATCCATAAACAGACGAGAAAATGTAAGCTGCTCAACATGTGAGCTGGAAAAACATTAGCGCTCCTGTCTGTTGTGATCTGCTCTGTCACAGCTGCCTTCAACAGTCAGAACACGTTTAGATGTAGAATTTCTTGGTTTACACCCACACATTCAAATCTGAGCAGAGCATATTATAGCTACTGCTGTGTAGTACATAATGATACACATCATGCTTCATGCAGTCACCCCAGCATTTAAAACAGATTAATTCTTACATTGTTTTCTCTGTCGCATTCCTACCTAAAAGTTCATAAGAAAAGCTTAATGCGGACGGCGTTAAATGACACGTGAAAAGCAAAAAATGTGTTTGGATAACACACCACATGACCCTGGCATGTTATTTAGAAGCCATTTGGTGAGAGCAGGCAGGTGCTGCTATAGAGCTTACAGGAGACACGGTCTAAACAGACTGTATTTCCTGTAGGTTTCTACAGGTTATCTCTACAGTTGAAGTCAGGTGTTTACATACACCTTAGCCAAATACGTTTCAACTTTTTTTTTATTTACAATTCCTGACATTTAATCCGAGAAACATTCCTTGTGTTAGGATCACTACTTTATTTTAATAAAGTGAAATGTTGCATGCACACACGCACACACTTACTCTGAACAACTAAACATTTCTTCTTGCACCATCAGTAATCAATAATGTCTACTTCCTTTTTTTCTGTTTGTTTTTTTCTTATTTTTTGTTCTGTTCTTGTTTTGTCTGATAATGTCTCCATGATGTCTCCACCTCTGTTCTGTTCTTCTTTTTTTTGGCACTTTGCAAAGGTCAGAATAATAGTAAAGAGAACAATTTATTTCAGCTTTCATTTCTTTCAACACATTCTCAGTGAGTCAGACGTTTACATACACTCAGTTAATCTTTTTATTGTTTAACTTTAGTCAAAGGTTTTGGGTCGCCTTCCACAGGCTTCTCACAATAAGTTGCTGGTACTTTGGCCCATTCCTCTTGACAGAACTGGTGGAACTGAGTCAGGTTTGAAGGCCTTCTTGCTCTCATACACTCTTTCAGGTCTTCCTACAAATTTTCTTGTGATGGCCACTCCAGTACCTTGACTTTTTGTCCGTAAGCCATTTTGCCACACTTTGGAAGTATGCTCTGGGTCACTGTTCACTTGGAAGACCCATTTGTGACCAAGCATTTAACTTCCTGGCTGATGTCTGTCAGACCAGAGGATGTAAATTTTTCCTAACCTTTGGAGTGTTTGTTTTGCACCTGGCATTTCCTTAGAACTGGATTTATGTTTATCATCATGCTTTGGTAGCTCTGAGTAACTGGAGATACTTCCACCTGAACGTAGATTCAACTCGTGAAATGTAGTGATATGACGTGCTGAGGACGGTCCTGCTAGTAAATCTTTCTAGCACCAACCACATTCGCTTGCTCATCGTGATTTTACAGCAGTTAGCAGCACTTTCCTCCCGGGCTTTTCTCCTTATAATACACTCCCTCTCAGCTCTACCTCTTCTCTTTCTCTTGTTCTCTTTCTCCTGCCCTGTCCATTTTTTCCTCACACAGCTGCTCATCCACATGCACTCCATGCACCGACTGAATGTTATGTTGATGTATATGACCAATCGCTTGTGATGACAGATAGAGATCGTACCATCAGGTTAAACTCAGGCAGGGGGGCTGATGATCAAGCTTCCCTGTGTTGTTCCATTTCATTTAGCATTTTCAATACAGGCCCTACATTCAAGCCAAGGCTCCTGACGGCCGGTCCAGGCCTGAGGAATAGTTGACCCTCAGGATGTCAGTGAGTAAAGTGGGGCACGGGCGAAAAGTGGGGTCACCCTGGCCACCCTAATTCTGGCTCTGGTGATGCTTAACTGGGATGGGCTAACCAGAAGTTGTTGATTTAAGCCTGAATTTGATATGGGTTGATTAGAAGTTACTCTAACTACTTACAGAACAGCCTCAGAGTTGAGCTTCAGATCAATGTATTTGATCACAACAGTAAGAGAACTATTTACAGAAGGAATAAACTTCACCAGTACAGATAATAACACATTTTACTCAGATGATACTCATACTTGTAAAAAGCACATAATGTGTAGGCCTAATGGATACTTGTATCAGCCGAGTACTCGCTGAACCCTAACCATGACATTGACTGTGAGGGCTGTAAAGATACGGGGATCCAGCGGTTTTGACTGTTGGTGAGTTTCATCACCAGCTGGAACTAAACATTCCTTTAGTCATCCTCTGTGAGACCTGCAGTACTTATTGACAACTAAAGGGTCTTGTAAACAGTTAAACATTGTTAAATAGGCAGCACAACTCTCTCCCAACAGAACGGTGAAAGAGATGAGAAAATCCAGCAGTGCCACCACTCCCTCACATGTTCCAGGTGTCAAATATAACATAATCATCTCTTTTTGTACAGGTTCACCCATTTCTGAACAAATGAACTGTTGTGTAACTGACACATTTCTCTAGCTGACAAAAAAGCCATTAATTACACAAATTGATGAAATTAACGATGTTACCTTTTTTTCTAACAATGGACCAATGTTAAGAAAATGGCTTTGACGTCTTTTCACTGCAAAATTTATGCTGATTTAGGGATTAAACAAAATATATTGAGGTTTGAAGGACTGGAACTTTTTTTTTTTTTAACCTTTTTTCTTCCCTCGCTAATAATATTTGCTTTGAACCCTCCAATTGTCTCAACTCAACACCCTGATTTCTCAACTCAACCCCAATTTCAATCTCAGTATGGTAACGGAACAATGATAATTTTTACATAGCCCAAACTTCACATTAGGAGTTCCAGCTGCGTTCCATTTTTCAGTTATTGCCACTTTGACTGAATAAGCAAACAGGGAACAGGTGGCAGCTCTGTGCTGCTGGGGGACCTCAGTACCATTTTTTTTTTTCTTTGCTCTATGAGTACATAGCAGGATGGGTATAATATACAGTATGCACAAAATTGTGATGAAGGATAAAATGAAGGTATCTTTTGGCCAGTGAAAAAATGGCGCACCTTTTAGGTTGATAATGTTCAATCCCAACTAACTGTAAAGATCCACACCTACTATTTCTCTGACAACGTGGCTCCACAGCTTTAATTAATGGTGAAGTGAAAAATAAAGCCCAAGAACTGGGACACATGACATGACTATCAAGACATGACACAGGACTTGTTGTCCTCTGCCCCCATTTCTTTCCGTGAGCCAGCCCATCTTTTTTGGAGGTTTTTTTTTTGATTGGGCGGGTCTTACTAGGTTTATCTGCTAAATAATCACCAGGATAATGATACGATAGGGTAACATTTGGATCAGATTTCAACTTAGATATCCCACCAACATAATTTAATGTGTGTAGTATGTTTAGCAGCACTATATTATTCGTATTATCAGACCTAATGTCAATGATCTGCACTTTTAATATTACAGAAGGTGATGCTGTATCCCCCGTCTTTGTCAGTTAATTTATTACTTGAACTACTGAATTTACCCTCTCTGTGATGTGCTATGTAAATACAGTTCTGTTGCCTCGAACGCAATTCATGCAACACTTGAAATGAGAAAATAATTTATTGCTCGCTCGACCACCGCTGCTCTCTCTCTCGTGGAGCTGGGGAAGAGGGGTGTCTTGTGAATGGTGTGTTCTGCCTAACTCGACAACGTCTACCTCTTGTGCTGATTCTCACTGTTCACATAAATGAGAGTGGAGTGGGTTTAGGACTTCAATAGAATCGGATCGGTCGCGAACGTCACATCACTAGCTGCCAGATCGTCTTTACCCCCCAGTGGGAGTTCTAGCTTTTTCCCTATGTTACCTGTGAGTGTTTAGTATATGACTGCCTTGTTCTTTGACCCTCCCTTGTGTCTGTTAATTTGGATACCTCTGCCTGTCTGACTGCCTGTCTGTGTACCGACTCCTGAACTTGATTAAACCTTTTGAACTTTAATCGTGCCTGTGAGTCTGCTTTCTGCGTCCTTCTCCAGTTCAGTACTTGATACTCCCCCCTTTTCTGACCTCGCAGAGTCTTGAATGTGAAGTTTTCAAATGTCAGTGCAATAAAGCTTGGTGAATATCAGCTTATAGTTCTATTTTCTTTTTTATGACCCAACTTTACTGCTGAATGCTTGCTGGGTGCTATATTACATAACATTCCTAAGAAATATTGATCTTTTCCCGTTGTCATATCAGAGCAGCTTAGCTGGACGCTGCTGGGCTCCAACGAACCAGAACAGTCCATAGAACACCCACTCAGACACACAAGCATGATGGTGTAACGATGGTGGAAACAGTGCTAATAGTTTGTTAGTGAGATCCACCAGGGTACGTCAGTATTCAGGTACCACTCCAATAACTTCATTACTTGCTATATTTGAGCCCCTAGAAGGTAAACATGAGATCCAACTAGAGGGTCTGGTTCAGTGAGGAATGGTATTTGAAACTTAATGTGGTGATAGAAGTAACACAACGATAGGTGTTACGTGTTAAATTGGCTTGCTGGTTTGTGATTTTCTCAACATTGGAGACATAGTGATAAAATAAGAGTACCATTTAGAAAAAAAAATATGACCACATCAGGCATGTTAATGACAAAAATCCTGCACTCCATGTTTAAGATATGATTAAAGTAAGGCAACTAAACCACTGTGTTGAGAAGAAAATTGGCATTATTGATAATAATGATGATAATAAAAAATCCAGCATTGTCTGTAGGTAGGAGAAGGGATGCATTGACACTGCATTGGCATTAAAAATGTCATTGGATAGCAGAATGATCCGGTATGAGTGTAATTCTCAGAAGAATGAACCCTCCAAAGCAGTCTGAAAGTTGTGGAGGTCCAAAGTGAGTGAAGCCTGGCGGCAGTGCAGTACAGCAGCACTGCACAGTTGACTGCATCTCATGAATGACTGGCCAGTGCCTCTGGCAGCATATTCCCTCACAGGGCACAGATAATCAGTTTGGGATGGAGGGTTCTTCCATAAATCAAACGAGCTCCTCAGTACACCATGTAGTCATTTAAAAAAAAAAAAACAGAATTCTAAATGTCCTGTATTTATATAGCACCTTTCTAGTCAGCTTGACCACTCAAAGCGCTTTACACTACAAGTAGGCATTCACCCATTCACACCCATTCATACACTGGTGGCAGTGACGACCTTGCAGGGTGCCACCTGCTCATCAGAAGCGGTAACCATTCACACACATGCACTCATATGCCGATGGCACAGCATTGGGAGCAATTTAGGGTTCAGTATCTTGCTCAAGGACACTTCGACATGTAGACTGCAGGGGCCAGGGATCAAACCACCAACCTACCAATCAATGGGCGACCGCTCTACCACCTGAGCCACAGACGCCCCATTCAGGCTTGTTCAGATAATAAAAAATTCATTTCTGGCTCCATCTGTGCCCTCTTATGTTAGTCTTTGCTGGTTGTTGAACAAATGCTGTCTTTCTATATAAGACTACATACATTAATGTACCCTGAAAATGTTCATTGTTAACGCAACCAAACTGTTAGATAAGCTGTCATCAACCTATCAAACGCAAAAACGACTGGTCAATTTTTGAGAGATTCCAAGTGGATCTTTAAGTCACTTATTAAAATTTAATTAATAAATCATATTAGCATAAATTTTACATTAGGTCCATCTCATTTTCTGTCACTCCATTTGTTTTCAATAGAGAGAATCGTAATGCCGTCACGCTAACAGTCACTTGCGGGTACTGGCTGTTGATTTAAATTGAGGAGATATGTGAAATTTTTTCCAAAGATGGTTTCTGTCATTTTAGGTAGTTCTTATCACGCTGATGTATGTTTTTCTGATCAGTTTGGTTTTAATTAGTTATTTGTTGCTATCAAAACGGGGTGAAATGTCATGATTGACATGACTGCTTTTTCTCAGAGCTGTAATCATGATTTTAGCAACCTAACATTCAGGCAAATTTATAAATGTATATATAAATGTATAAAATTCAGTAAAAATTGATTGAAAAAAAAAATTACAATGTGCACAACCTTTCCTGGTTGATTTAAACTCAAGTTTAAACATCTTTTCATGTCATTTCAAATAAATAAGTTTTTATCAGGGTTGAAGACTGCCACAAAATAGACTCACCACCCACTTCACCCACGTCACATTCCCGAGAAAAGATAAGTGGCACAACGGTTGTAAATCTCTGGTGACAAGGAGGTAAATTACAAACATTGGTTCTCAACTCTTGATAAGAGTTATATATTGCTCACAGTTAAAGCCCTAGCAGTCAGTGAGGGGGACATGTTGTCTTTGCAGGCCTACAACATATTCATTTTGAGATTTTATAACCTTACACCCAGATTTTCCTTCTGTGTACATCAAAACGTCAAGATAATGTGTCACCCTTTCCCTTTCAATCATTATTGCCGAATATCTCAATTTCCTTGCACTTCAGTCCCAATTATCCACATTAGTGCTGCCAGTTTTTTGGCTGCTTTTCATAATTTTTTTTCTTTCCACCCACCGAGAGTTTGATCTGACTCTGTAGCCAGGTTTTGCCTTTCTGCTTTTTGTCTGCTCTCCTTTTCAACTTTAATCAGTCATCAAATGTCTAGGAGGCAGGGGACTCACAGAAGTTCGCCTGTTCATTAGCACCATTATTTTCATCCATGATTATAACAACAGCGTCTGTGCTTCTGTGTGAGTGTTTAGCTGGAGGGGGAATGCTGTACGGAAGAACTGATGTAAAATTACAGTTACTTTGATTAAGCCAATATCTACACAAATTAACATTTGCACACCCAAGCACGTTTTCTCTCTTCACCAGCCTCTCGTACAGGCTAAACACAGTTACACAGTAGCTCTAGTAAGAATTCAGCTGCCATAACTGATAGCTAGCAGCACCTCCACTCTCTCTCTTTTTTCCTTGCCACTCTCATTCTGTTCTTCTCTCTCATTAATCTTCACAGCTTCTTCTCCCTCTTTTACTGTATGATCTACCAGCAGCAAGGCAGCACAGTGTGAAGGAAATGATTTGCACAAAACCATCCGTTCCGAATTTGATCAAACTTGGCACTCAAAACGTGAAATCGAGCATTGCGTTAGTTCTGGCAGGCCACAAAAGTCAAGCTCAGATCTCAGCTGAATCAGCTGATCTGAAGCCAGCTCATACCAGCTGATGGCTCAGCTGATTCTCTTCTATGCATTAAATTGACAAATCTCATACAGGGTGCACTATTGAAGCTGCTTTGGCCTGCCGACTCTTCCTGCTTCCTCTGCAAGCTGCTTTGCAACCCACCTCCACCCAAGCACCCAATGTAATTTCTGTTGTCCTTGATGCCTGCTCTGTTCTGTACCCGGGGGTATTTGCTGCTTAGCTCCCTTTCCATGTAGGCACATGGAAGGGCAGGGAGCTCCCAGAACAGAGCCATATGGCCAAATATAACTTAATGCAAATGGGAATCTAAGTTTCTTTGACTATAGAGGTCCTGACAGAAATGTAATTTCATGGAGTGTTTCTTGGAACCGTACAATTGCATAAAAATGACTGGGAACTGGCACTCATTTGCCAGGGAAAACTAAGCAGGAGTGGAAAACAATTTATTCATATGTCTGCCGAGTGAATTTAATGAAAGGAGGACTGCATTACAATGGATGCAAAAAGGTTTTGAAAAGCACAAAAAAGTGGCCCACTTAGTTTGTCTTGCTGCATCCTTAATTTGCTCTCAAAGGTGTGTGTCTGTGATTCATCTTACTGTCGCCAAATTCACTTTCACCTCTCGTGTCCCTCTCTCACACTAGGTATGCTAGATATGTAGATTAATCAATAATGACAATTGTTACTTCCAGCCCCGACTTTGTCACAGGTTGCATATGTCTATAAGTGTCTTTCCATGCACTTGGCAGACCATCAAACAAAAAAAGTTGAAACTTTGCAACAAGTTTTTATGCTTGACTGAGGTACAAAAATTAGACAAAAATGCAACAAGTGCATCGGAAACAGACTTAGCAAATAAATCATGAAGCCTCCACTGAAGAGACAAAAATGGCAATGACAAAACCTCAGATTTGTGGGCAATGACGAGACTGTACTCCCCCCATCTAATATGTGAAAGTGAAACACCATATTTTCATCAAATTTCCACATGGTTAACCATTGTTTGAGGTTTGACTGGCAGGCACTCTTTCAGTTATATTATCTTGTTGTGTCCTCTTTTTCTGCAGTGGTTTAAATGGTACCTGACAGGAGAATTAGCTGCACCTACTGTTTATCTTGATGCACCCAATTCCTAATATTCATATAACAGTAGTGGTTGGATGTCCATTCATTTGCATTTTCTATTGTCAATTTACTGGAAATTCAGTTAAAATCTGTTCTACATGTGGAAAGAGATTCAATGCCTAATAGAAAAGTTTGTACACTATATAAAGTATAGTAAAGTATGGATAAACCATGGGCCTTAATATGAAGGCTTCTGTGATGGGTTTCCACAATATTTTGGAGTGTGTCTATGGGATTTTGTGCCCATTCAGCCAAATTGCATTTGTCAGGGTCAGGCGCTGACGTTGGATGAGAAGACTTGGCTCAAAATCAGCATTCTAATTCCTCCCAAAGGTGTTTGAGTTCAGGCTAATTTATGCTCAACTTAGATACGCATACGGATACGGACAGACCCTTCTGTACGTATTCTGCCTTAATTTTGTCTGTATTTCTGCACGTTTTCTGAAAGCTTGCAGATACGGACCGATGGAGCAGTACCTCCGGTCATCGTGAGGGGCAGTGTAGCAGACAATGCAGCTCACAGTTGCTGAACCCAGCTTAAAACTTGCTGCCAAAGCTTGCTGGCTGATCCCTGAAGTGCGATAGCAGGTGGTGACCGCTAGTCGCTCAGCCTCACTCACAGGCGCACTGTGCGAGCTCCCATGGATGTAGGGCAAGGGCGGACTGGCCATCGGGAGTACCGGAAGTTTTCCCAGTGGGCCGCTTGCCAATAAACCACATAGTATTTAATAGAGACAAAAAAATTGCAGTTGAAAATCTATTGGAAGCCTATGTGCTTTGATCGACTGGCCTATTGTGTTGTGTGGTTACTGGCTCAGAGGGGGGTGGGGCAGGGCCGTCTTAATATGATTGGCTATGGTCTGCCAAATAGTTTCACATATTCCTACCTCGACAGTTAACTTTGGCCCACATGGGTCTGTCCCAGCCCCTTTCCCGTTGCTGTTGTCAATCAGTCAGCCACTCCACATCAGATGAAACCACTTAATGAAACGGATGAAACACGGACCTAACCCCTAGCCCGGTTATCTGTGCTTAAAACATGGATTTAAAACATGCAACGAAATGCAAAGGTGGTGCTGAAAAGTTGAGCGACAAAAAAAAGAAGGCAGGTGCAGCAAAGTGCCTCAAAATGACACTTGGTGCTGCTGGTACTTCTGCTGCCACCAGTGTAGAAGGCAGTGAGGATGCTGGCAGCCCCAGTAGTAGCGGTAACATGGGTGAACATGAGACAGATAGCAGAGATAGACAGAGTCAAAGCCAGGACAGCCCCCAGAGCTCAGGCAAAGCACCATTGACATGGTAAGGATGATGATGATAAGGCTTATTTGGCCAGCTTGCTTTTTTTTAGCCATATCAGTCCCAAATGAGGTGGCCAAGTTACACAGGTATCAATTATGAAACATTAATATGATGGCTTACTGTTATTCGTTTGATTAGCTTAGAGACTAACCACAAGTCAGATCTTTTACCGGGTTTAATGAAACAAAAACTACTAAAATGATAAATGTTGGCCCTGTAAATAATTCTCAACCTGCTGTAGCTACTGTCTAGTTGAAATTAGCCTGTTACTACAACAGCCCACAGCTCATTTTGTGATGTACTGTACTTGCATAAAGTTCTCAAGAATGCAGGAATAAAGGTATCTAAAGACCCAGACCTCCCGACAAATGCTTTGTCCAGAGAATGGGCTGACCAGGGACACATTCCCAGGCCATTTTTTTGCCCCAGTCCGCAAACCAGAGAAGCAAGTTATCGAATGCCCCGGCGCACATCCTACAGTATTGAAAATGGCGTTCATCGTCAATTTCTTGCATTGGCATTACTAGCGAAAAGATGTGTTGCGATGTATTTAATGGTCACACAGACCACCGCCATCTCTGCCTCCGCTTTTGCCTCTTTCTCAAGATGTACATTATTACAACCTCCTCCAGCGTCGCCATGTTTGTTATTGTTGTCATGGAAACTTTGGACTGTTCTTCTTCTTTGGGGTAACTGTTGAGTCTGAGCAGCATCCTCTCATGGATGTGTTGCTTAACATCTATGCCAATGTGAAGGACGCATGGAAGTATGTGGGCAGTGATGGTTATATCGTTTGAAACGGATTCATCTATTTCCGTATGTAAGGGAAGCATAAATGAGTCTTTAGAGGCCACAGTTCTGTGCCAGCCAATCATGTTCCTCCGCACCAAACTCATTTAAAATGGACCATGCTTTTAGTACAGGGGCACAGTCATGCTGGAACAGCAAAGAGTCTTCCCTAAACTGCTGCTAAAAAGTTAGAAGCTCCCAATTAGCTAAACGTCTTTGTGTTTTTTCAGCATTAAAAAGACCCTTTACTGGAACTAAGAGACCTGGTCCAAACTCTAAAAAAAGGCCCAGAGCATCATCCCATCTCTACCAATGATTCATCACTCCAAGAAACATATTTCTACTGCCCCAGAGTCCACTTGTGGCGTGCTTTATATCACTCCAGTTGACACTTGGAATTGCACCCTGTGATGTGAGGCTATGTGCAGCTGCTCGGCCAAGGAAACCCATTTTATAAAACTCCCTACACACACTTCAAGTGTTAATCTTGCTTCCAGCAGCAGGAACTCTGTAGTGTGTGATGCAACAGATGATAGGTGATTTTTAGGCATTTTAGCACTTGTTGGCCTCACTCTGTGAGGTTGCATGGTTGAGCTATTCTTGCTACTAGACACTTCCATTTCACAATAATAGCACTTACAGTTGACAAGGGCAGATCTAGTAGAACAGAAATGTCTTGAACTGACTTTTGGCAAAAGTGGCATCCTATAGCCTATAGTCTTGGCCAGGACTCCCTTGTAAAAGAGATTTTGAATCTCAATGGGAATATTTCCTGGTAAAATAAAGGTTAAATAAAATAAATAAATAGCAGTGCCCCGTTTAAAGGCAAAGGCAAATTTTATGAAAACGTTGGCCTCAGTGTAGACAGAACAGATTTTCCGATAAGGGCTGGTGCCGGTGCACCTTTCCTGGAAGATTTCAATGTGCTGGACAAATTGGAGAAATTCCAGTCAAATGTCATCTTTTTTAAACAACACATTCTCACTCCCAACTCATTAAATAGGGCAGCTTGGTCAGTGGCTCTAAGCGTCAAACTATGACCCTGTACTTACCCTGCTAGGGTCAGTTTTGCACGTGCAGAGCAATAATAATGCTGTTATACTTTCAAAATAAAGCTTGCTGACAAACATTTCACATATTATGATTTTCGGACTGAAATATCAATGTGAAAATGTCGCAGTTTGGTGAGGTTACTACTTGGTCAGGTACAGGAAGAGATCATGCTTTGAGTTACGAATCATACGTGCGTACATACATTCATACATAAAGTACGTTTAAAACAAAGCAACATTACCACTTGATAAACTTCATCAAACCCTGATCTCTCGCAGTAAAGTCCTGCGTTTAACCCATCCAACCACCTGTAGGCCTACCACCTCCTGACTCAGACTTTCCTCACTATTTATACTCCTACACTAGACAAGCGCCTCCAAAAATGACATTAGAGGGGGAACTACAGCATCATACTTAGAAGCCAAGGGCCATTGGCCAGGCTGCACTATTTGATGCGTTGGGGGTGAGAACGGAGAGACCTCTGATGCTGTGAATCACCAACCCAAGAGTTGATATTTTGGAACAACATGCTTGTGTTCACACAGAGAGTATAGCGACTCTTCACCTTGCATTACTCAGACAAGTTTGATGGCTTGATGGTTTTGAGACTAACTTAATTACAGTAGTCTACAATACATTGCTGCTGCAGACAGGTTGAGAAACAAGAGTTAAGTTAAATCCACTTTTTAACCCCCAATTTTAATAAAGCTAACTCTGAGCTCTCCTCCCGCTGGTAAACTGCTCCAGATAAGAGCAGAATCTGGTTGTTTATTCCTCCAGAAGCCCCGGCTCTGCTAGCAGCTTTCTCCTCCAGAACTTCCCGGGTCTCAGCAGCAGCTCTGCCCTTCCACCCTGCTTGGTCCTTCCCACACATCACACTGCTAAAGCCAGCTACACACCTGACTTTTCAATCAAGTTGAACATTTTCAAATCGTGCACGTTGACTTTGTAGTCAGATTTTTCTGGTTAAAAACAAAACAAAACGGTCATTATCAGATAACTCTGGAACTCTGAAGCACAGATATCTGCTTTAGCATTCAGGAAATGTAGTTTTTAGGTGCAAAGTGTGGCAAATAAAATAATTATTCTGACTACTTTTCCTGGGGAGACAAATTATCAGTCATGAAAATTTAAAATGTAATACAAAAAAAACATAAGATTATGTATATGTAAAAATGCTAAATAGATACAACTGTCGTGTGATCTCAGCATAAGCTTTAGTGAGGCACTGCCTCCTCTGACTGCACATCACTGTGCCCAAAGACACATGGACAGGGGTAGCTATGGATCGGATCCAGAGCCCTGTGATCAGTGGACAATTAACCACTTAACCTCCTGAGCCACACACCCCAACACTATCCAGGGTTTCACAAGAAAAAAAAATAATTTGTGCAATGTGTGACACCTCAAAGTTATTGACCCATTGGTAGGGTCCAATCCGCCAGGTTGGGAGCCACTCATATAGAGAAAGGTCAATGTTGAAAAGAAATGTCAGATATGATTTTTTTTTTTTACCAGGGTGTCAGCTCTAAAATCTAACAAGTGTTTATGGCCTTCTCTGTTTCCTCCCTGAACAGGTAAATGCATTTCTGTCCTTTGTGATACCCATGGTGGCCATATCTGCACTGAACGGGGTCATAGCCAATCAGCTGCTGCGAATGTTCCGCGAGGCAGAGCAAGACAACCGTGTCTGCATCGTTGGGGGAAATCCCACCATTCTGAATGTCACTGTGGAGCCCAACCGTGCGCAGTCGCTACGGCATGGAGTTCTTGTTCTCCGTAAGTGAAAATCCCTCACACACACTTTACACACACATGCACACGTACAGAAGGAGAGCTGGTCGTTTGAAGGTGATGCTCTAGAAGACTTTGTCAAATACACTTTCTGTAATAATATTCTAAAATCAAATTTTTTTTGTTAGATGGGGGACGTTGGGTAAAAAATCTTATAAAACATGGGGGTCTAGTTTGTGTCAGTTCAGGGGTCCTTGACCTGCAAAAGTTTGGGAACCACTGATCTACAGTGTGTCAGCCGTCCAGCCATTCCTGCTACATGTTTGCATTTTCTCTACTTCAAACCTACCTGATTCTGAATACATGATGCCAATGTTCTGTTTGTCTGCCAGTTGTGTGATAGTTTGCCTGATTATCTCTCAGTTTGCTAATTCGAGTTGAAATTAATGCAAAAAATTTAAGAGGATTTACTTCAGCCCTGCATGAACATCCACAATCACTCTGATTCCTTTAAAATGAACCGATTTATACCACAAAATTCTGCTTCTTCTGTTTTTGATCCCTTTTCACTTGTCCTCCAGCCAGCATTTATTCACACACACATTCACATTCACACACACTTTAAAGATATAATGACCTTCATACATTACCTTAGTTGCTCAATGAAACTGTCAGTAATCTGCACTTCACTCAATCTAAACAAACGCTCAAAAAACCCACTGTATTCATCACAATCTCCCTCTATAATTTTGCCCCAGATAATATTTCAACAAATGCAATTCAGATATTACTTTTATTTAGAATTACTAGATTTTTATTCTAATTACTAAATGCTAGCACATTGACATAAGGACTTGCGATACCAGGCGATCCACAGATATTTAAAACATATGAGTATTATTACTGCATACAAGGGATGTGGGATTAACTGTCACAGCTTGACTTTTCTGGCATTTGCATAATGCCTTCTGTAATGATTCCCAATTCATTGTTCTGACCTATGTCAACATATAACAGATTGAATTTAAGGCTTAATTGGATCACAGTAAATGTAGTGGCCAGATGGGTCCAGTTTTGTCTCTAATACTCCCAGTTATTGCAGTCATTGCCAATGTCAGGCAATTTCAGTTACAGAAAAGCGATTTTGAAATGATTTCTTACACTACTCTGGCTGTGATCAACATTTTGATCACACAAATGGAATGTAGAGACTGACTAATCTTCATTGTAATGTGCCTCACGTTCTGTACTCGTCAATTATGAAAGTTGACAGACATTGACCAGAATGGAGCACAGTTTAAATTGCCCATTCTCTCTCTCTCCCTGTCCGCTTTTTAACTTAATTAAACCTGCCCTTTACGTGTGTGTGTGTGTGTGTGTGTGCGCGCGCGTGTGTCAATTTGAATGGATCCCAATTTAAAAACCAGTTTGTCATAATTAGCCTCTCTTTGTCCAGCTGTTTCATAACTTGGCAATTCAACATCAGTCTTTATTAGTCACTATCCTACACTAACACCACAGATCCAGCCAACATTCATCAGAAATACCCACAGGCTTTAAGAAAGTCTTAGGTTTAGCCATTGAAGCTACTCAAGTTTGAAATTTCATTTTTGTCCATTTAGTCTAAATAGTTGGCCTGAATCTGTACATTGTACCCACTTAGAGTTTTCAGGAACTAATTAGTCTCGGTTTCCACTCATGTCTCATTTTCTTTCAGTGTTACTCACCAAAACTCTTTGTGTATCATTGAGGTCAAACAAATGCAGTTCCCACCTCATGAAACAAATGTAGAGCCAATTCTTTTAATGTATTTAATTTTGTGCATTATTTACATTCATGCTTGTCAGCTGACAGTCTCCTTCTTTGCCTTCAGTGACACATTGCTGTAGGCCCCCAAAAACAGTGCTGCAAAACGCCACCAGTACTACCAAAAACTCCACAGGGAACCTTTAAGAACATGAGTTAGAACTTTCTAACTGCGTGATGGCTCACAGAAAAGCACTGAGGGACTATGTTTGACCTTGTGTTATAGAATGACAAATATCATAACTGACACACTGTTGAAACAAGAGACCAGCTTGGTTTGTTGCTACAGCTGTGTTGCTTCTTTCGTTTTAAATATTAATTTATATTTCTAAGCCCCAACAACTTGCAATCCTTGTCTATGCAGAAATAATCCAGGATAAATAGGTCTAATCGTAATATTCTCTGACTTTCCATGATAGAATTCTTAATTTGGGTTTTGGAACAAAGGTTAAAATTTTTGAGTTTAGATTGTAGTTATATCAGGTCACGGATAAAATGCATGAAGCCATGTATTCAAAGCAGTGTGACAGTGGAGGGTGGGTTGCCATGGTTTCAGAATTAATTTTTCTGATAAAGCATTGCGTGTGATTGCCCTTTTAAAATGTGTTGACATTTCATCAAACAGCGCACATTCATATGTCCACCATGGAATATAAAACAATCAGTGCTAAGTGTTAGCGACATTGTGGGCTGAGTGTTTCTTGACTGCACCCAAAGTGTCGCCTGAAGAATACCTAAACTATACTTCACCACCTGTAGAGAATCTCAGATCAGAAGAAACGTATATGTTAAACCCTGATGTAATCTCTCCTGACAGGCATACAAATTGGCACTCGAATATCTGTTAGATCTCTGTTGTGTAGCCAGCCGCCTTATCAAGCAGTGATAAGTGCCCCTTTCAAAGCTGCGCCGGGTGAGTTTCCTTCAATGTGTTAGATTGGACCAGGCCCCAAAATAGCATCATCCAGGTAAACTAAGATGTTGTCCTCAGAGTAGTTTCTCAGGAGAGCTCAGTGGTGACAGGACCAGAGAGGGGTATATTTTGCCACTTGTTTTCAGCAGAAAACTTGCTAAAAAAAAAAAGGCAGGAGTCTAGAAAGGTTTCCCTGTATGACATTTATTCTATATATTACAGTAGAGCAAAGACAGCTATACATTAAGCTTGTGTTGAATATGTTTTTTAAGGTTGATATCAGGGCTGTAGACTTGTCGTAGCTGAGTCCAGTTGGCAGTGTGGCTCAAACGATGGTGGCTCCTGAGTTGGTTGGTCCACCACTTTGGTTCAGACTGAAACGTCTATTGAAATATGATCCAGATATGCACAGGGTCCAAACAATGAATCTTAATGACTTTGGTGATCCTCTGAGTTTGCAACAGAGTAGGCCATTATTTTCACTTCTCAACATCTTTGTGATGGATTGGCACAAGATTTTGTACACACGTTAATGGTTCCCAGACTATCTCTTGGCTTTTCCTCTGGCGCCACCATCAGCATGACATTAGTGGTTTTGACTGAAATGTTTCGACAACTATTGATTGCCATGTGTCACTTTCATGTCCCCCCCTCATGATGAATTAATCCCTTAACTTTTCATCTAGGTTCATCACCAAGTCAAAATTTTTTTTGTCAAGTACCAAACACCTGCGTCAGCCTTGGATACACTTTGTGTTTAGTGCTCATTAATAAATGTTAGCATGCTTAACTGAGATAGTAAACATGGCAAATATTATATATACTGAAATATCTGAATTTTGACTTTGTCACTGTGAGCATATTAGCATGCAGCCATAAACATTTGGCATGTAATGTATTAAACTTTGTAATCATGATTTTAGCAAATAATGCAATAATTAGGCAAATTTACATTGAAAATGACTCAATTTGTATTTCTGAAGTCAAAACAAAGAGGGTTCAATGTTAACCTTTGTTTCTTTTCTTTGTTTTTTTGTTTTTGACACTTAACCAGTTGGACAAGTGGGTCAGATATCTACTTGCCCAAAGTAAATTTTTACTTGCCCCTTAACAAATAGTTGTTATTTGGATAAAATAATGAATAGTACATTGTCATGTTTAATCTGTATTTAAGTCAATTAATGTTTTTGTGGCCAATCAGTGACTCTCAGAGATATTAAGGAAGTGAGATTGCTCACTCCTTCAACTACTTCTATCCTCAGCTCCAGAAAACCCCCCGATGTGTTTAATTCTTTAATTGTCCCAGGCAAGCCCTGACATACCTTCCCCCTCCAGAATGAAATCAGTCATGCACTCTGCAAACACAGATAAGATCAAGCTTGAACTGTGAACAACAATGACAACAAGTTCCCTAAGAAACCTCACCTCACCTCTCTGTCCTCTGTCGCAGGTTCTATCCAAACTAGACTTTATCTATCCTACGGTTTTAATGACATGTTTAGATTGCCTTTGGATATTTGCTTCCTGGCTAGGTGTTTTCAATGCTGTGGTCGGGAATCTGATTATTTATGTAAAGAATCTGTCTTAATTAAATTGGAGCCTACGGCAATGGAGATAAATAGTTTAGCTGTTTAGCTGATTTCTTAGTGCGCAACCTTGAAATAATGATCTCAGAGCAGTTTCAAAATGTATCCTCTATTGGTCCCTTTGCAAAGGCTTCAGTTTAATTACAGATACTGCCAAAGATACAGTCCAAAATAGACATCACATGAGGGGTTTGATTCATATATTTAGACACTCGGAGAATACATGCTGTTTTACCTGGAGCACGGTTTGAGCTCTTGCGACACAGTCTACTGGTTTTTCATCCAATCACAACAATATAGATACAAACGCAGAAGGAGATGAAAGAGAAGAAAAACATGAAGAGGAGAGCACCTGAATAAATCTTCTGCCTTCATGAAAAGAGTTGCTTTTTGTCAATCAGTTGAAATGCAGGTTAAAATCCATACTATTGCTGGTTTTGTGCTACGTTTGATTTGATATTTATTTTTATTTAAATGAAGTCCTGTTAAATGAGGGCTGCGATGTTTTACAGCCAGCATCACTCATTTTTTACACATTGACATGTAGACATTACACGTTGGGTGTTTTGCCAGAGGACACTTTGTCATGGAGGAACACGCAGATAGTCACAGCTGTTTGGGGAGTTAAACAATCAATAAACTGGTTTCAATATGTTAAAACTAATTGAATGGCTCAACACAACAGCAGAGCTAAATTAGCTGTTTTAACTTGTGTTGAGTTGTTAGGGTAAGGGTTAAGTTAGGGTGTTTGAGCCCATTCCCCCAAAGCCACTGTGAATCCAGTTTTGCCAAGGAAGCTATATTGAATGCAGTGACAAGTGACACTTGAGATAAAATTGTATTGACAGAGGGGTATTGACTGAAGAGACATGGAAGACTGAGCTCAGGTTAAAAGCCTATGAAACCCTGCAGCACGGTTTGACCTCTTGCAACACAGTCTACTGGTTTTTCATCCAATCACAACAATATGGATACAAACGCAGAAGGAGATGAAAGAGAAGAAAAACATGAAGAGGAGAGCACTTGAATAAATCTTCCGCCTTCATGAAAAGAGTTGCTTTTTGTCAATTAGTTGAAATGCAGGTTAAAATCCATACTATTGCTTGTTTTGTGCTACGTTTGATTTGGTATTTATTTTTGTTTAAATGAAGTCCTGTTAAATGAGGGCTGCGATGGATCACGAAGTCCAGACCTGGGCCAGAGGTTGAGTCCAAACTTCTTCACCAACACTTAATTTCTAACAAGATTCAAAAGCTACTGGAGTCTTCAAAAGTATTTATTCTTTCACAGGCAATAAAACCCGAGCCAAGCTCATGAGCAGACTGACTTACATTGTGCTGTGCTCCGTCTTTTATGCTTCTAAACACTTCCTGTTTTTAACCAATCATCTGTCAAGACATACCGGTGTAAAATTTCCCCAGCAACTCCCAAAGCTGTGGAAAGTACCAAACTCTTAGTTTTTACTGGTGTCAGCATTTTTGGCCCCCTCCCTCCCTTGGGCATTGTCTGGGCATGTTTCTTTCAGGCTTATGACGCCAATATGTATTAGGATGCACAGATTATATTTTTAAAAAACCTATTACCTCAGGTAATTTACACTAATATTTTTTAGGTTGCACAGACAGTATTTTTAAAAACTTATTATATTTTAGGTTATATGTTTAATCTATCCTAAATTAATTATTTCTCACTCTTGATTATTTCTTACAATAATACAGGTTTCATACAACAATAAATTACTTCATACAATGATAAATTACATTTCATGATAGCTGATCATACTAAAATGAAATATACACAACAGCTGCTGTCATGCATATGGAAACTACCCGAGATGTAAAACAAAATACATACATTATATGATAATAATGGATGTGTAACAGTGTTGTTATGCCTCCATGCCAGCGATGACTGTGGCTGGAGGCATTATGTTTTACAGGATGTCCATCCATACATCTTACTGTATACATACATGTTTATATACATAAACATATACAGTGCCAAGAAAAAGAGAGTGAGCTGTTTGGAATTACTTGAATTTGTTTATGAATTTGTCTTCAAACATGGTCTGGTCTTCATCTAAGTTACAACTATGCACAATTTGTTTCCACTAATAGCACACAAATTACTGTGTTTTATATGTCCATATTGACTACATCATTACAGCATTCACAGTGTCGGATTTGGAAAAACACGCTTATTTGCACAATTCCCAATTAAGCCTTTTCACTTTCTGCATCAATTTGATATCTTGTTTGTGTATCTTGCTTCTTTTCTGTCTGCTATATTTTTGGCTTCTTCCTGGCTGATGCCCTCTCTCTCCCTTGTGTCCAGGAGTGGTGGTCATAGCCTTTGTGGTCTGCTGGCTGCCCTATCACGCTCGCCGCCTCATGTTTTGTTACATCTCTGACTGGTCCGAGTGAGTAACGATTCCTCTCAGCCTCTCATGCAGAGAAGAACCACCAGTAGTTTGTTTGCTCACTAGACCTCTGCAGAAACACACTGATACTGCATGTACGCACGTCTAGACCTTCACATTCATTTACACACACACATGCACAAACCCTTGTATGCACGCACACACACACATATATTGGCTATAGCCATCATTTAGAGGGTCATCAGTTAAGAGCGCCTGACAAAGAGAAGGACAGATACATCTTCCTGATTAGATCACCCTCATTTAACATTCTCATCCTCTCTCTCTCTTTTTTCTTTCTCTCTCCTCTATTGATTATCCCCTCCAAACTATATATTGTTTCCCTAATCAGATCAAACAGACACCACTTCAGTAAATGGATGTTAGTTCCCACATTTAGTTTGTAAATGTGGGGATGGAAATTCATACATCTTCTGTAAAGACATTCTTACTGTAAACACACTCCTCTGTCAGTGTGTGTGCCTCCTGACAACAGAGATGAAACCAGTGAGTTTGTTTCACTTCATGCAAACACGTCGACATGTTTCATTTCTAATTCCCTGTTCCAAAGACTCATTCCATATTACATCCTGGAGACAGTAATTCATAATGCTGAGTCAAATTCGCATGTTTCTAATGTTTCTCAGAGTTGAACATAAATCAAAATCATCATGACTGTGCTGCTGGTGTTTTTTTTTGTTTTTTTTAACTCAATTCTGAAGTTACAAAGAGGGAGAAATATAAGTTTATTTTTTCTGAAGTGATAGTGATGCATTAATGCTCTCCGGGGAGCATGAGGTGATTCCAGACTCATCATGAATGTGTCGAGTGTGGGGTTACAAGACTAACCAACTCATCACCCCAACAGGACCCATGATTTAAACACCAGCTAGCACCCCTCCTTTATGATGTGGGACGAACAGCATTGAGGTGTTGACAAAACATGAACAAAAATTAACATTTAGTAGGAGTTAACTAGTTTCCATTTTCTGTTAGTTAGCCTCACTTGCTAGATTCCACTTTCTGAATGGAAATCTTTTCAAAATCACATTTGTGCCCCCCACCCCTTCAAAGTATTTGTATTTTTATGCACAGAGGTGATATAAATACATACAGTAATATACATAAAAATCTTCTTAATACAGGAGTTTGACCAGCTGTCAAATTGTGGTTGAGAATGTGAAATGAGCTGCTGATTTTGCTCTGATATACTCCAAAAAACTGCTACAAACTAGTAGTAGACACAAGCAGACGTCTTCCACAGTTCTATAGTTGGGCATCTGTCCCCGTGTTAAGAGTAGGGTTGGGTAGGTTTCCAGTTTTGCCCGTCCGGTGTGCAGGTGCAAACTTTAATATGACCCGAATATACCCGGCATTTGTTAGGTGTAGGTGGAGAGAGCTAGCAGCATGCAGCCAGTTAGCAGGAGCCCCTGGTTAGCCGATTAGCTCAGCGCGAATTTGGGCCCCTGTCCCTCTTACATCCTATGCACATCCCTGATCATGGCAGAATTTAGCAGGATGACCAACTTAATTATTTCCTGGATTTTGTATTGGTTACCATAGCCCCTAAATGTACTTAGAAAAGCAAATGGGTTTAAAATCACATTTTTTTCTGGGAGACGTTGGGACGTGGGAGACACCATGTTTTGTGTCCCTGCAACCTTGTGCCCCATTCATTCCTATGAATGTTGCTTACTGGAAGTATACTCCGAAAAGTCTTCCTCACGCTTGCATAACTACTGTGCTCCATTTTGTACTGCAACATATTCTGTGTAGAAACAGATGGGGGACTGAAGCTGCTGCTGCTGTTCTGCTAACATGCTACACCTACTGTTCACACACAACTAATTAGCAAACCAATAAGTGGGAAAAC
This sequence comes from Hollardia meadi, assembly GCA_037974645.1. Lineage (NCBI taxonomy): Eukaryota > Metazoa > Chordata > Actinopteri > Tetraodontiformes > Triacanthodidae > Hollardia > Hollardia meadi. The sequence continues at coordinate 35,535 of JBBPCS010065413.1, forward strand.
CTTTTGGCTTCTCTGCTGGCCGAGCCATTTACATTCAAGTCAGTGGGCACCATCTTCAAGTCTGGTATCCAGTTCTGTGGTTGAGTGTCCCCAAATGTCACACAAATTTCCACAAATATGTCTGTGAAAAGCATTTTATTCTCTTTGGAAGAATAGAACAATATGCACAATAGCTGCAGCATCATTAGTTTAGAGGGGGAAATCAAATAGCAATTCGACTTTGTTGCCCTAAAGTCAGATACGAGAGTTCAGAGAAAATGAGCAATAGCTGTTCCACAACATTCAAAGTAAAAATGATGACATGCATGAATGAACAGAAGTAACAGAGTGGCTGTAATATTTTATTTATTTATTTATTTGTATCATGAAGATCATGTGTCTCAGATAAGACCTCTGTCTATGGAGCACTGAGTTCAAACATATTGTTTATCTGTTGGCCGCTGTCGATCAAAGCTAAATGCTAAATACCTTATTTGCCTTATTTGTGCCGCTAATCATCTACAATTTTTTTTAATTTTTGGAAGGAATGAGCAAGCAATCTTTAAATTCTGCTGAGACAAATCTTTTGAGCTTCAGTTCCTAATTTACGTGGAAGGCAAATTACTCCAATTAGTTACATTACTTATTCATAAGAAATTGATAGATTTATTGTATCACAATACTGAGCAGCTACTTGCTGTGTGAATGAGCAGCCGTCATAAGTGGATTATGCTAATAATATATTGGGGTGTTGCTGTGTGTTTTCTGCATCATGCCTGCAGTGGAGGCATAATTGAGAAGCAGGCACTGTTATTATTCTCCCAGTAGGTTTTTTTTTTGTTAGAGGCACCGAAGAAACCACTGGCTACAGCATCGGCATGGCTGTCATAAAAACGGGCCAGTACTCCTGCAGTATGAAAGGGCACCGTTGTTCAGTTTGGCTGCATTTCAGATGTAAAGGGTGTTATTTTGGAAATTGTTCTGCGTTGTAAAAAGCCTGTTGCACACGTGAGACGATTTGAAGTGGTGAGTGGAGAAGAAAAGAACTCAAAGATCTTCACCTGGTATTTTATTTATTTATTTATGTGCAGTTATGCAAATGTAGGTTGGAGGGCAAGTGAGGAAAAAAAACAAAAAACTCTTCAAATCATCACAAGAAACGTTATTTCAAACAAACACAAGAAAAACAACCAACACCAGGCCGCTGATTATAGGGCTCTAGACCTTGTTGCCTTTCTGGGACCAAGCTGCACCCTCACGAGCAGCCTCTAACGCCTGGCTTTACACTGGAAGCCCCTCTTTCGAGACGAACCACAGTTTATTGGAATCAACATCAACCAACATACATAACATTTAGGTATAAAACCATTTTGGTGTGCATCAACAAACAAAATCTCTTCTGACACTGAAATATCATAATTGCACACTTAGAGAGGACCTCTTTACAGAATGAATAGAAACACCCTTCAGTATTTGCTGACATATGGTACATTCTTGTTCCCCCCTCTACAAATGCTTTTGGACTCTCCCAGTTTCGGTTTGACCATCAGATCAGGAAACTCTGCATGAGGTGATACGAGATGAATGAATACAGACAAACACTTGGTAACTCAAGAATATTTTAATAAATAAACTTGGTCAAATTGTGTGTTTCTTATTTCTAATAACTAATAACAATCAATACTTGGTTAATTGTTAAAAACATGATGATGTTTTTTTCTGTGACTGGTGTGGCTCATAATCAGCTAAATCAAAGTATATAAATGAGGCATCTGAACAATAAATTGACAGAATTTAAACTAGTCGCCTTATTCTCAGGGGCGCTAAGGTAGAAATGATTATGGGTGTAACTTCTGGTGCGATAGCGGAAGTAGCGGTAAACTAGTTCAGAGGTGTGAGTAAGTCACACATGCAATTCTCAAGCAAGTCCCAAGTTATTATTGTGAAAATCAAGCAAGTCAAGTCAAGTCCCTGCTATAAGTCAAGTAAGTCGAGTTAAGTCATTACTTGGGTCAAGCAAGTCACAAGTCAAATCCAGTGGCGGATTTAGCTATGGGCACTGACTGGGCAGCGGCCCAGGGCGGCATCTTGTCACTGGCGCTGCAAAAAGTTACATTTGCGCGATCGGTTATATCGCTCATTTGCACATCACGTCAATGACATCATGTCACCGTGTGGGTCGGAGCGACGCCCTCTCTAGTTTGTGCAAACTTCTACTGCTGAGAAGGAGGTCTCCCCTCTCACTCTCTGGTGTTGGGAGATGAGGAGGGGGGCGGGGGAGACGGTGAGCTCAACCTCAGGTCCTCAGGTCTCCCCACTGTAGCGGGGGGAGCGGGGGAATCTATCAATAGCGCACTTCTAGTACTAATGCAATCAGTAAAATCAGTCCCACCAGTGGCGGACTGGCCTGTCGTCGGACGGCCGTTTTGACCTGTCGACTGCCTGTAACAGTTAACCAGTACAGCAGGAATGAGATGACGGACGTGTATCTGTGGCAGGAGCCGCACGACGCGCGCCCCCGCTTCCCCCCGGCGGGAGGTGCGCGCTCCAAAAATGACCGGCAGCATCCCTCAGCGACGCACAGAAACTACCTGATTCTCTGTACTCATCATTTTAGATGAGACACCCTGCAAAATGGACAGCCGGGGCCAAAAGAAAAGGTGGAGCAGAGAGGGAGAGAATAAAAAGAGAAAGGCGCACAGGCCGCAGACGCAGTGAAATGCTGCAAAATAAGCGACATGTTTGCCAGTAAGGAACCAGGTCAGTCAAAAACACTAGCTTAAAACACACACACATACACACACACAGGAGTAGGCTAACAACATATCAAGCATGGCAAGCTGAATAACAGTTAGCGATCAGTGTGACAGATGGTCATTGTAATAAAAGTAGAAGTTTTAACAAAGCATATTAGAAAATATAGGAATAATATGGCAAACTTACATGATAATTTATGTGTAAAATATTGTTTCTCAGACATAGAATATTTTTCTAGTGCCAACTTGACAAGAAATTCAGATTTCAGCACAGTGTTACAGTGCTGTACGGAAACCCGTAGTATTATCAATTTTCATGTCTATTTTTTTTTTAGAATATAAAAAAAAGCCATTGGTGGAATGTAAACAGTAGGCTGAACTTAAATATATGGGTTGCTCATGGGTTTTCTTTGCAAAGGTGGAGAAGGAAGCAGCAGCAGCACTAGAGCTGCAGGTGCTCCAAGAGAACTGGAGATGGTGGACAGCAGTGCAGAGTCAGACTCAGAGCAAGAACCTTCAGGCACAAGAGCACAAACATAGGGTATGCTTTTAATAATATATAATATAATATAATAAAGTACAATATAATATTGTATCATATTATATTATAATTATATTAGTCGACAAAATAAGTGGTTGGCACGTTGACTGGGTGGCCTGGGATGGAGTCAAATTGGGGGTGTTCGCCCAGGGCGCCATACAAGGTAGAACCACCCCTGGGTATAAGACAGCCTTCCTGACAGTGTCAAAAACAACAACTCACTCTGAGGGTCGATATCATTGTCCATCGAAATGTTTCACTGTGGACATCTTTATATACAAATTTAAAAGATACCACCCAACCCTACTTCAAAGGTCTAATCTTAGCAAACCAGACTGCAGTTTAATATAAGATGACTGAGACCCAAAAACTTTGTTGCCAAATTTTAAATGGTTTCTCAAAAATACCAAAAGAGATTAGCTGGACACTGATAATACTTCCGAACACTTTCTCCTTTCAAAATGCCAGCTGATTCTTTCAGACAAATGAGGGAATACCTACACCAAGCTGACCAGTTAAAACATGCCATCCAGGCAGACACGGGACTATACGGTGACTGATTACACCTGATTCCTTTCATTTCCTCTTCTCTTCGTTGATTCTTATCTCCTTCTTCTCATCGTTCAGTCAGTGCTCTAGTTTGGGTTTTGGAATTTGGTTGTGTGTCTCACCTTGTTAAAACAAAGCAGGCAGCATGTTTGAACAGAGGACAGCATGGTCAGCTCAGTGTAAGTAACTTGCCTCTGATGCATGACTTCATATAATCCAAATAATGAGTCAATTAGAGTAAATTATACATGTTTAGGACTCACTTTAATTAGTTCACCTCTCTCTTTTCCTGTCTGACTGGATTCTCCACCTTCCCTCCCTCTCTCCCTTCCTCCATCATTCTCTCTCTAATCTTCCCCCCTTCTTCTTTCTCTCTCCTGTGTGTCTCTTCATCTTCCGTTCTTTTTTTCTCCTATTCATCTCCCTCTTTGTCACCCCCCAACCCCTTCCTCTATCTCTCTGTCCTAGTTCTCAGGGTCTCTTGGTGAAGGTTTGTCTAATTACCATGCTAGCGTTTAATTGGAACAGCATCCACAAACACACGGATTGACTGACTAAATACCCCTTACATGTAGACACACTGCACTGTGCACGCACACACACACAAACACATACAAACTAGCCATTTGGATACACATTACATGCACATTTTACACACCCAGCAAGTTAACATGCTCCAGTTATACAAATACACATAACACACAGCGTACACCAGGGTTGGATGCTGTGGAATCCGTCCAGGTTGTCCTACAGCCACTGTGCTGATGTCCCTTCTGTAGAGTTAAGGCGTGTTGGCTACAGTCACACACTGATTTTGGCCTAGTTAAACTATGAGCTGCATGTAGCTGCTCCCACTATAGAGCTGTGTCATTTAAGTGACAACAACAGATGCATATTGGAGGGGAAATGCTAGCCAGACACCTAAGTACCACACAGTCACTTTTCCATATTTTGAGATTTTGTAGTAGGCTTTGTCAACTGAGGGGTCACATGATGATTAACTGCTTAAGAGATACGTAAAAGTAAAACAAAATAAAGCAAATACTTTATTTATTTTCTTTTTCCTTTTAAAATACTGGAGTTTTACCTCTTCAAGCAAGTAAAAATGACTCTTGAAACACACTAAGAAACCAAAATTACTCTTTGATTGAACATGCTTTTAGCACATAGACATATTTTATGTTGCAATGGTCAGATTGTTTTTTTTATTTTAGATATGATATAATAATTTTTAAAAATCTGTTGTTTTTTTTCTTTCTGTTTCAGTCCTGCCCAGCCATACATGTGGCACCCCCGGGGTCATTCCAAATGGAGTCATTCATGGCTCGCGGTACAACATGGGGGACAAAATCCGATACAGCTGTGAGTCAGGTTTTGTATTGGAAGGACACAGTATCCTCACGTGTATTGTGTCACCTGGCAGTGGAGCACAGTGGGACTTCCCATCACCATTTTGTAGAGGTAGGATGGTTTTTTTTTCTTTCTTTCTTTCTTTTGAATTGAAGGACTTTAACATGAGGTCACCTGCCAGAGGAAGACGAGAAGCCCTGATGCGTTGATTAGTGAACCAGATGGAGCCAAAAATCCTCAAACAAAGCCTTTCTAATGGTTCATTAGTCTACAGACAAGAACAAATACATCCAGGTTTGATGTAACGGTTGAACAACAACATCAGCTCATGGACTCACCTTCTTGCAATAAATTTAAATATAGATTCATTATAGATAAGAATAGATTTCAATTCAATTAATCAATGTTCTTTATTATTTAAAGTAGTCAATATGCTATTTGCTTTATTTTCTCATTCATCACTTTAAGTGTTGCAAGATAAACTAATGATATATATTTATGAAAATAATGATTATAGAAATGATGATGATGACGTGAAAATGACAATATTATTGTTATTCTAGTTTTAATATTATTGTTATGTATAGTGTGAATTTATAAATGAGTATAAGACTTATATGTTAATTCATGAACAGAAATTAGAAATTGAGGTTTTGAAGTTAGTATGAATGCAAGAGATCATTGTTTTTGTGTTTTTATTAAAGTATAGTATGGTATGGTATATGTATGAAATATGAAAAAAACCCAACAACTTAATAATTGTATCAACTTGGTATGTTGATGGTTGCTTTTTTTTTCTCTTCGATGTCTCTGTCTCTCCAGCGGAGGGAGCATGTGGCGGTACGTTAAGAGGTACTGCAGGTTCAATAACCAGCCCTGGATACCCTGCAGAGTATGACAACAACTTGGACTGTACGTGGTCCATCCTCTCTGAACCCGGGGACACTATAGCTCTCATCTTCAATGATTTCTTATTGGAGGACAAGTATGACTTCCTGGAAATCAGCGGGACAGAAGCACCGAGCATATGGTAAGACACATTTCGTACACTGACCACAATTTTGAGTTGATGTGTTTGAGGGCAAGCAAAGCTTTCTTAAAATCAGCAGGGGTGATTTACCACGTGGCAAGTAGGATGATAATGAAAGCAGGCACACACACGTAAAAACCTTTGACATTTTAGAGGTGAGCAGCAGACATGAAAACACATACAACGCGGACACCGTAGCCTTGTTCTGTCAATTAGGTAGGGACACAATATTAAATTAGTAGCTTAGAGGCTTTATTGTTATATCAGATCACATTGAGAGCAGTTGTTGTTTTCACTGCAGTTTTTATGTAGCTTGTATACTTTCAAGGGGGGTATTTAATAATAAAAGAGTGCTAATGATGGTGTTGGGGAGGAAAGATACAACTACTGATTGACTGGCTGAACATTACTCCTGTCTCAAATTCTATGGAGAAGGTGATGAAGTGTTTTCGCTCCCATTTTCTGTGGTCATGTTTGAAAATTGGCACTCTGGTTTACCAGAACACACTCTGTTTTTAAATTTAGAGTGCTGTTGGATTTCCCATTGGTATGTTCAGAATATCACACATCTCCATTGAAGGCTTAGCTCTGTTTTTACAGAGGTGGAAAAAGAAGCCTAATGGTTAAGCATGCTGGGTTGTCACTCATGTTGCTAGACGTGCTGGTAATATGTATAGAGAGGGGAGTTAATAGGTAGTTTGGCCTCCCTCAGTAAAAACAACATGGATGCCTGTGAGCCAGGTTACTCAGAAATCAGCAGTAGTAGAAAAAATCTATATATTTTTCAAAGATTCCTTTTTCGGCATGTCATATTTGTGAAGCAGGGTATGGCTGAAAAAGAACATTTGTATTCACAAAACTTCACTTGATCAATTACACTAATTTTAGGAAATTCTCCACTCGTCTATATTAGCCCTCATTATGCCACATTTTATGTCTGCTTTTTGTGGAGGGGGAATTATATTTTGTATAATGGAAAATAAATTATTGTTTTCATAAAACACATCAATTAAATCAATTTATAAATCTCTTAGGAACATTGGAACTATTTTCTGAGACGAGTGCTGGAAAAATGGGACCATTATCAATTCTTTCATGGTGGACATTCATACTGGACAGCACTGATCAACACAGCATTGCAATTAGAATGAGATATTAATGAGCCCAACCCAAGGTTTTCTATTATTAACAACACAGAAAATTACAATTTAGATGTTCACCAAGCATTTTTATTATTATGACAATAAAAATGGTTTAAATCAAAAAGGCATAGCCTATGTCACGCATGCTCATATCAATCATGAAACCTATATAAAATCTATTCATAAAAAAAATCAAAAGTTGTCAGGCACGTGGTAGTTCCATGAGGGTACAAATATTTGGAGTCCACTTGAAGGAGAGACCACTTCTAAATGAAGTCTGGCTATTAGGGATCGCCCCATGTACGCACACACCTATCAGCAAGGAATATCTAAGAGGGGATTTCTGGCATATGATCAAAATGGCGTACGTGCTCCTGCTCACCAAGGAAGAGGATTCGTCCATCATGACAGTGACCGCTGGGTAGCCTGCCAACCCTTGACAACAAGTAAAAAAGTCAGTAGTTTGTAGATAACCCATTCTCCAGACTGGGATTATAAAACGACAACAGCATGTGAAGAAGCAACAGTGTTAACGTTATGTAAAAGACATCTATGTATTGTGTTCTACAGACATCTACTCTGATAATCTACTTGTATAACCACTTTGTACCTCTAGATGTGATAATCCGATAGCTCCCCGTAGTTTCAGCAAGGAGACGTATACGAGTGGTGAGATCACTGTTACACAAGCTCTCTTTGTGTTTAGTTTAATAAGTAAATAAAAAACACCTTCTTAAGTCAAGTTTCTGTCTTTTGTTGGACTAAGACGAGCTTAATTGCCTTTTTAAATCCTCGTAAAACACACTCCATTCAAACGGGACATAAACAAATTAAAACCAAAACTATCTCACCAAAACAACTGCACGTTGGACAGGGGCCGAATTGCGCTGCCTTCGAAGAGCCGTATCTCGGAGGGGGAAGTGGCCCACGGTGCGGCCGCTTGACCAGTCGGTCCTTCGTGAGTGGGGCTGCCGGCACCTGTTCCAAATCAGGAAGGCCCCAAAAGGGTAGGTCGAGAAGTGTCCACTTGGCGATGGCCGACCAATGTAAGTGGACAACTTGGAAGAGCAGTTACATAACGGGGTAGTAAAGGGAAGCTTTCAAATAGGTACACCTCCCACACCTCCCCACTCCCTTACTTTTAACATCTATGTCTGTGCTAGTTACACAAAATAAAAAATTAAAAAATAGGATGTATTCACTCTTTCTCTGTCTGTTTTATCACTGCTGAAGTGTCCCAAAGGATCCGTAAAACTGCATAAGATGACATGGAATTTAAAATTTGGTAATTCCAAATGTCTGTACTGATTCATTTCCACCTGATAAATATGATTCATAAAATACATTCATAGATCACCATGTTTTAAGGGAACCGTCTGTTATTGCCATTTTTCATGTTCTCCTGACTTCAACTGATAGATTCACACGTCTTCCATGTGTCGAAAATGGTTCATGATTGTGGCGCAACCTGCACAAGAATAAAATGGATAGGCCGAAAGATAAGTGGAGTGAAGGAGGCAGAGAAGATAGCACCAGATGGAAACAAAAGGAATGGAGAATAATTGCACATTTTGTCCTGTCACCAGCAGAGTGGTACACATCAACCATGGCATTCTCACATACCATTTGTGTGTGTGTGTGTGTGTGTGTGTGTGTGTGTGTGTGTGTGTGTGTGTGTGTGTGTGTGTGTGTGTGTGTGT
>JBBPCS010065423.1:0-17133 GCA_037974645.1 Hollardia meadi
TAGCTAAACCTAACCATGTAGTTTTGTTAGCTAGCTAAACCTAACCATGTAGTTTTGTTAGCTAGCTCAACCTAAGCATGTAGTTTTGTTAGCTAGCTCAACCTAAGCATGTAGTTTTGTTAGCTAGCTCAACCTAACCATGTAGTTTTGTTAGCTAGCTAAACCTAACCATGCAGTTTTGTTAGCTAAACCTAACCATGTAGTTTTGTTAGCTAAACCTAACCAAGTATTTGTGGTGCTTAAATCTAAACAAACTGTGGCTGAAAAAATAAACTGATTACTGAAAAAAAAAAAGAAAAGAAAAGACAAATAGAACCTACACCCAGTCACCTGGGTGGAAGCCCTGTATACAACCCACTCAGCCACACTGGCATGCTGGCTGTATGGGATTTGTGGCTGCTTTGTGTTCTTAATCTTTGCTTGCCTCTATGGTGCCTGACAGTAGTACCACGGTGCCACGCAGGGGGCGCTGCACTACACAAGGACACAAGGTTAATCCATTTTCTTGTGTTTCCTGTCTTATTTAAACCCGTTTGCATTTCATATGCAAATAAATCCATGTGGCGGTGACTGCGGCGGTGGTGGGGCTCGGTGTTCCGACTGCTGACTCCTGAGTGATTGTGGGTCACACCTCAGCGGAAGTGTTCTGTGTTTTACATATATGCGTTTCAATTATTCATGGCGTCTCGCAATGATATTCTTTTTGTGAGCATTACGAGGAGATTGACATGATTGTTTGACTTCGGCAAGCAAGCAAGCATTTTCTATTCAGCGAGGAAGCTTCTGATTAAGGAATGTGTGTGTGAGGGAAAATGAACTGTTGGCACTCACTGGAATAACACCATGAGTATTTGAAAGGGAGTTATGTAAACAGAGATATTTAACTACTGTAAACTCTTCACTCTAAATATAGCTGCACAAAAAGTTGCCAGAAACCTCCTCAGGCAAAACACCGCTGTTAAAAAAGCCTGTTTGAACAAGGAGCGCGTTTAAATACCTCATTTAGAAATATTTATTCCACCCAAAACACATTACTGCTGCAGTTTGTGTAGGTGAGGCTCTGTGTTCAACTTTCAGCGGTTTCGTAGCGCCTGTGACTACTTTTCGGTTCACTCTTCCGCTCTTATCAGACACCCCGTCCACGCAGCAGGCCACTGAACATGAGGCATACAGAGAGAGACAGCTGTCACAGGATTAATCTCTGGACTACAACAAACCCTGCTGATAGTGATAAGCAGAGAATTACACAGAATTACCTTGAATATTTAACCACTAAAAGAAAGCTTTAGTTCCCTTTTCTCCCCTGTCTATACGTGGGCAACACACAGGTTTTATTGCAACAGGTTTCACGTCTGTGTGTTAATAAGTGGATCCTAGCAACGTGATGTCACGGGATGGCGTATGAATAGCACGCCACGAAACGACTTTTATCATGTGACCTTCGTTATTTGACCTACAATCACAGTTTCATTAAGCTTAGGCATAAAACGACTTGGTTGGGTTTATTTTTTAAAAAAAACATGGTTGGGTTAAAAATCTCCCGTCACATAACTAACGTGACTTTGTTTCACACGGGACGTGAATCCCGGTCTCCTGGGTCAACATCCACCTGACCTGACCTAAAATGCTTATTGATAACGTGAAATGACTTAAGACACTAGCGTCATAGCGATCCCGGCAGACCTGCTATCAACTCTTATGTGATGTGTGATTATTTGTATAAACAGTAAAGTGCAGGGAAAACGGCATGTATCGTTTGGGGGGGTTTTGACCGCAGCTGCTCTTGAATTGGCGGCGCATCAAGCTGCTGCCAGCGCAGATGTTCTTTGTTTGGGTTTCTTCAGCTCAATCACATTTTGGATCCAATTATCCTGGTTTCTATTCGATCAGGTTTGACTGTGGTGGGGTCCCTTCCAGATCAGGTCTCTCTCTTTTTGAAAATTAATCTCTGCATTGGTTCCATTTCTACGGGTCAGTGTTCAGATCCAAGCCCTCGCACCCACAAAGCACAGCTATAGGAACTAGTGACCCAGTGCTTCCTTCTTTTTCAATAAATATTAAAAGATTTTATGTCCTTTTTTTTTTGTTCTCTTTTCCGTGTATCAGTTTTCAAATGTTCAGATCTGAACCAGTGGACCAAAGTGCTGCAGGCGACAAACTTGCGACGCCATTTCTGTCACATTTGCGGATACAGTATTCAGTCTGATGGAAATCGGCTGTAGGTCGACACATGAGAACACATGCATGTCATGGCTGAATTAAATTGCTTGCCGAGTAAAACCTCACATTCATTGTTAAAAAGAGGATTTTCATTGTTTGCCCCTGCATTGTAAACTCAGTTAAAATTCGAGACCATGCCCGTTCATGACTCAGCCATATTGTGTGCTTTGATTCTGTTTAAATGCCCCTGATAGACTACCCCATTAACTCCATCTGTGGCATTTTGCATTGTTTAATTTAAATGTGCTTTGCATATCGGCACTTCGTTGACTGCGATTATGTATGGTGTTGTCTGCCTTGCCAGAAGCCCAATTACCCGTCAGAGACACTAAAGGCTTTAACTCTGAACTCCACTGCGGAGAAACTCTGGTAATCTGTGTGCTTATCTGCTTCAAAACACCTACTAATCTGCATAAAAACACCTTGGAGTTGGATTGTGCAGTAAAACTCCACATTGTGCTCTTTGTGGGCGATTTTTTTAGAAGGTGAAAGCTTCTCAGCAGGCTGAAAACACGGCAACCGCTCTCATTATTTGCCCTTCACTTTTCCGCAGAGAATTTGTGTACGCGTTTGTGCGTCTCGTCCTATCTTCCTGTTGTTCCTGTGTTGGTGAACGGCAGTCTGAATGAATAATTAATTCGGCTGTGAACCAGTTATAAGTGAGAGGTTTGGTTTTCCTTTTGCTTAAATACAAAGTGCTTTGATGTTTTGTTTTTTTCGCACCAAGGCTGACTAAGAGCAAAAGGAATAAAAATAGAAGAGAGCTCCGTTACAGCAGGTTCAATGGCTGCGCTCCCTACAGAGGGTTTTAGAGAGGCAGAGGATTTGAGGCTAATCCCACCAACAGAGTACAGCATCAATGAGGGCAGCGGAGTGATCCCCGCTCCATCTCGGAAAAGTTGCTCAATGACACTGCTGTCAAAAGCTCTTAACTGATCAAACTGGCAAATTGCTATTTAAGGCTGGCGGTAAGAGCTGTAAGCCTGATACAGATTGAAGGAAACAAGCCGGCAGCACAATGGGCAGTGATTTTTTACAAATCTCTTAGAGAAGTGGCATATCCCCTCAAATCACAATAGCAGACAATGCATTTGAATACTGCTTTTGTCAGCGGAATCCCCCAACTCTATAATTCAGCTTAGATTTAAAAAAAAAAGAAAAAAGGACTGTTTATGATAGACTCCCTGAAATGTGTCCAAGACATCATCACAATTCATTCTGTTCATGTGAAAACCTACAATCGGTCCTTTTTAGACGTCACTTTGGGTAGATTGCGCGGCTTTTTAGCTCCTGAAAACTCTTCATTGCATTGCAGTTGCAAATACAAGACGTGTTCGGGTTTCTGGCCATTTTTCAGAACCCTCCTTTGGATAAACAACTTGTTTCCATCCCATATGGAATTACTCACAAAAGCAACCCAAGTTTGATAATTATCGGGACCAGTTGAAAGACAAACTGAAACAAATTTTGAAGAGTGATGACTCGTGCCGTTATTGCTGACCCAACGTAGCTCTCCCTCTTTCTCTTCCATGTCCAATGATGTTGAACTCTGTTGTACATTTTCTGAGCATCTGCTTTAAACACAAGCACATATTGGGACTTAATTGCAAATTAAATAAGAGCTGATTAGTTTATACTCTGGATGTCAAATGTGGCCACTTGTTGAACTTTCTCTGTTTTGGTATCAGCCGCTATTCACATAAACTTTTGGGGGTTTTTTCTAACTTATTTGAGAAACAAAACTTCTATAAACTGTATAATACGGCCGACTCTGAATGTACAGGCAAAGAATCGGTATCAGAATCCTGATAAAACTTCTGAGAACAATAATTTGGCATTGCAAGGTCCATTTAGGAGCCATTCTCAGGCTTTTAATCATAGCACGTGAACTTCATCATCAGAGGAGTTATGGAATTGAAAATTCTTCTCATCCCCATTGGCATTCTGTAACTTAATTATTTAATAAACCTGTGATCTATAAATCTCAAATCAACTTAAACTGATGGCACCTCCCCTCACAATTTAACCCCTCGTACAATGCAAGCACAAAGAGAGAGAGAGTTTAGTCAGGAATAGTCACGGACCCAAAGAGAAAATTGATATTGAAAAGAAATAAATTCAATATGAAAATTCAATTATGCTTAAGAATTCAATATGGAACAATTAAGTGTCCAAAAATAATGACTGCAGGTCTGCTAATTCCTCACACCTTTAATTGATCATTCCTATCACAATGTTCATAAAGCTCATTCAAAGATCACCTCAGGCTAACATAACCAGCAACATGTTAACTCTACTTCCTCAGAGATGAGATCATTTCCATGTCAAAGGAAGGTTTTATAAATAACTACTCTACTTTATAAATGAGGCCCCAGACCTTGGGAACAGCAGTTGAATTAGTTTGAATGGACTCGGTTGGTGAGATTGGTTTTTCCATCAATGAACTTTGAACACTAACAATAAATCTTATAATCGAGTCAACACTGGAGCTATAATTGATAAATAACGGCAGCACTGACTGGTTTTTCCATTCATAATTAACGAATAGGTTCACAGGTATTTGGCTGTCATCATTCTTCTTTACTGGCTGTAAACGCATCTGTATCAGTCCTCGCTCTGTGCAAATATACATTCTTAAGTAAAGCTGGAGATGTGAGTCATTTAAATCAAGTGGGTCTGTTACAAAGTGACGTTTTAGTATAAGATTCCCTCTGGACAGTGTTTTCCTGCTGAACCATGATGGGCTGTCATACAAAGAAGGAATTAAGTACAAAAAAAAAGCTTAAACCTTTCCTTTAAGTGAACAAAATTTTACCCAAAACGAGCAAATATTTATGCTATCTGTTTCTTTAGATCGAGCTTAACTAGCATATTATGCTAAGGCCGGTGTCTGGTTTGGAGCTATACGAGTGTGACATGGGGTTGATGCTGGGAAGTGTTAGTTTTGGCACCAGATTTTGATTTTGTTTTAATCTTTTGACAAAATGTTTATCGATTTTGGTCAAATTTGAGTAATTTGATTTGTTAGTTCTAGTTTTTGTCGCCAATTGGAATTCTTATGTCTTCTAAGCTTTCTGAGGCCACAGCGGTCGCCATCTTCGTTGTGTACAGTTACCATGGATACAGGTGTCCTTCTCGTCTATTGTGAGGGTAGTAGAGTTTTTATTCATTGACAAAAAAAATCAGGTTATTAATATAATTAATATAATTAGGTTTGTTAGTTCTTGTTCTCAACTTTTTAATTTAGTTTTAATCTTGTTTTCATTGCAAGGAAAATAAAAGCTAGTCAATATTTTTTGTTGTAGTATTTGTTCGGCGTGTTAGCGTCGTATCTATCGGCAGCATTGTGCTTTGTCAAAGTGTCCTTGGTCAAGACACTCCATGCTTTTAGGTCAGATTCTTGGTTTAATTAAAGTGGACACAAAGGAATATTAAAAATGTCACGTCCTCCTTAGCAGTGTATAGAGTCCACAGCAAAGTGATGTCTGGCCACAGAGAGAGAGGCCATGATGAGCCACCGGCAGACTCAGTCATGATGAGGATGCCATTATAGCTCTGATCCCACATCTCCTTTCTTCCACTGCTGCTTTAGCCCTTGACACCCATCACCTTGGGTTGCTATCAAAGCCTGACACTGATGATACGTTCCCTGGGCAGGGGATCTTGGGAATGGACCTTATCCATCATCCTGTTCTTCTCCGATAAAATCCTTTAGCGGAAAACACGACAACATGGGGCACTGGAGAAAAGAGATTTAACACCTAAGATTCAAGGATAACCAGTTCTCTGTAATCACATATGGAGCTTGGGGCAGGCTGAAGTCATCAAAGGTCAAAAATCCCACAAAAAGAGAAAACAGACCAACTGTTTGGAGACAACTTGGACTAAATATAAGATACAAACACTAAAGTAACTTTGCCGATACTGATCTCCTCCTCACTCACAGGAAAGAAAGTGGAAAAAGTTGCAAGGGAACATGAAATTTGTTTCATTTCTCCTGATAAAGGCGGCTTTTATTAAACATGCAGATGAACCCATTCCAAAAGTCCAATGTTTTTACTGCCTGCTCACTGAACTAGTGCACTTTTGATTAATTCTCACGAGGAACTTTTTGAATCTTTGGGAACACTTGTGAGAACCTGCGAGAGGCCACATTAAAGAAAGTTATGCACATTCCTGGGAGGGGGCGAGATGTTCGTTTTGTTTGGAAATTAATACATTTTGCTCTGCTGAATAAGTTATGATAAGAGTTAAAAGGTCCACTTAAGACACTGCAAAAGTAATATTACACAATATAATGCTAATTTGCTGAAAAACATACCATTTATTATGCCATTCGAACAGCCTTGATGGTAGAAATGTAAGGTTTTCATGAGGGTAGAGTCACAAAAACAGCCCGCCATAGTCTCATAATAACATTAAAGATGTCGTTATTGCTTCAGCAAAGCATCTCTCCCAGTCACTTAGCCCCCTGCCCTTTGTGTGTGTGTGTGAGAGAGAGAGAGAGTGTGTGCGTACAGCAATCACACTCCGAACAGATGTGAGCGGACTTAAACTCACTACGGCCCCCACATCCCCAAAGAGGGTGTCAATAGGTGCATCTCAATTCCCTTAAATATCATCCACATTTCCCTCACGTCTTAGTCCCTTCCCAACGAGGATGCGTGGAGAGATGCAAGGAAACGACACGAGGAGAGAGGAAACGAGGAAATACGTTTTAAGAGAAATGAGACGTCCTTTCCTCTGAAGCGTCACGTGTAGCGATGTCCGTTTCCGACGGCGGCGGCAGCAGATCACAGCGAGATCAGGCGACAGTTGGCTTTAGAAGCTGTAGAGACCTTTGATGGAGTTTGTCTCTGCACATGTGCACTGCGATGATACTAATAAAGACAGAGTTATCGGTGCAGAGCAGCAGTGTTTTCTCTCCGTTACCTGTTTAACAAACACCTGCTGAACAACAAGCTGCGGTCTGTATTTATACTGAGTCCTGCTCAAAGGCACACAAACCATTTCTACTGGCAGAATACCTTTATATTATTTATTCATTATTTGCATCTGTATTTATTATACTGATTGTGATTTCATTATTTAATAACCCAGAATATGATTATGATGATGTTTTAAGAGTAGATATTATTTATTAGGTTAAATGTTTCAAGGAAAATGTAAATTATGTAACATCAAACCCAACGGCCAGGAATTATCAGCCTCACGTGACTGATGGAAATGAAGATAAATAATGTAAAAAGTGTTTCTTGCTGACAGACAGACTCTCCGACTTTAACTGGATCCATAATTAAAGTTAATGGGGGATATAACGGACCATGAAAATAAAAATCTAGTTATTTTTGGTCCTTTTATTGTTCAGACCCACTATAAAACTATTAATCTGTTATCTGTCGTCACTCCGTCATGACACTCCAGTGTTGTTGTAATGAATCGTATCAGTCCGCTCAGCTGCAGCGTCCAATCAACAACTGATATCCAGTAAGGGGGCGTGTCTGTCAGTAAAAGACTTCTGTGATGGCTGCGCCCGTGTATCGTCGCTCCTCACTCCTCTGAGCAGAAATAAGAGCTTTGGGACGGCTGGCTGCAGAGCCAAAGCTCAGTGTTATATTTTATTATTTTGTACATCTTATAGTTTCTCTAATTTCTTATTTACGTCCACATTATTTATGATCTAACCTCTTAATCTCGTTCTCAAAGTGCACCAGATTGATGCACTCAAGGTTAAAAATTAAAATTTTTGCCTCTGTAGACGGTCTAAGGGGCACCTACCATAGTCTCATGAAATCCTGTGGGAGACACTATACACTCTAGCCGTGACACTAATTAACCCTTTTCATAAGCGAAAAGTTACTGGGGCATAATGGGGCTTCTAAAGAACAAATGCACTAAGTCTGAAAGTACCAATTATTTCAGGACACAATCTGCCATACTGGGCTCATCTTACAAACGGAATGAAATTAGTATTTGTGTTCTTGCATCAGGCAAAATACAGAATGGAGGCCGTCAAGGTTTTGAAGAAAATTAGATGCTTTCCTAAGAGCTAATTGACAGGTGTGCTGCAATGCATTAGGCGTACTTCCTTCCATGAGATGGCACAAAAGATGTTTGACAGAATCTTTTAATAATGATAACGGTGCATAATTGAGGAGGCCGGGAGCTAATGGCTCAATTGTTCACGTAACAATCTGAGCTGCACTTAAATGATGTACATGCAATAAGTATTTGAATCCTCACAGGCCAAAGCACTGAACACGCAGGCCATTGCATCTTGTTAATTCTTTATAGACACATTTTCACATGCATAAACATCACAGAGAATGAGCAGTGGCATGCTCATGTCTTGCTGTGTGATCATGGAAGGATTACTAAATGGGCCACCAGGGGCCCGAGTCCAGAGTCTGTGTTTGAAGAGATGCCGAACATTTCTTGTTGCAATCAATCAAGTCATGAAAAAACACCACAAAGGATTATAAAGGAGATGCAAAATTACCACAAACGGATGGAAAATAAACCACAAAGAAACAGGTCTTTCTCCTTTGTAGAAGGGGCAGGGGGCCTTTTACACGTGTGCCCAAACTCCTAATAATAGAAATGTCCGTGTTTGATGAACAGATTTATGAACACACAGAAAGACTATGTAGCATGTACTGTGTAACACAACACAGTTTTTTGGGGGCATTTAGTCCAGTAAGAACCATAGCTTTAGTACACCTGAAGACACAAGGACAGGTGCGTAGGAGAAGACTGACAGAAAAAGCATCTGCAAACTGTCTGCCGAGACCTTCACATTGGTTATCTTTCAATGTTTCTACCATTCATTCAGAGTTTAGTTCATCAGCTTCAATAGCAGCAGTGCTGAAGCTACCAAGGTCAGAGCTTCTATAACCAATATGAGCAGGAATAAGCACCATTTCCCATACTTTAATTTATTTGTGGTGGCCCGCCACAATGTCAGCACTGCCCACCACACAATAATTTTCTATTTTTCGAGCTGCGCGCCCCTCTCTCCCTCCTCCTTCCCCACAAAGAAGTTAACTGCCCAGTTATATTTACATATGCCAAAGTATATTTAGTGACCCAAAATATTTTTTTATCCGTCAGAATTACTGTTGACTCTGACCCAACATCATTGCTGCTTTTTCTTGACTTGAGTGCAGAGTATACTCCTAAAACGCGTGAGGAAGCATATTGATATCGAGGGGACATCGCTTTAATGGGTTCATTCATATTTAACAAATCGTGTCCAAAGTTACAAATTTAAATAGAACAATCTCTGAATTTTCTGAAGTAAAGTTTAGTGTAAGGGTCAGTGCTTGACCCGATGCCCTTTTCTATCTCTATGCTTCAGTCTATAGCTATATGCTATATCTATTTTCATTCCTATGCTGATGACACACAACTATAAGTAAAGCCTGAGTAAGTCGTCTATAAAGCGTGATAGACGACTGATCAAGCGTTTGCGGTGGTGGCTCCGAGACTTCTGCCCTCTCTGTTGATGCCTTTAAAAAGCATCTGAAGATCTATTTATTTAAACGGGCCTTTGTCTCTCTTGATGCCATCTAGTGTTTGTGATTGTTTTTTTGCGTCTGGTGTTGCTTGTTTTTTTTTAACTCCAATGAAGCACTTTGTGACCTTGCTCTGTGAGAGGTGCTACTAAATAAACTTTATTATCAGTACCTGTGAAGTCAAATGACCTTTCCAATCTCCTGAAATTAGAGGCATGTCTATATGACCTTTCCGCCGTTACATGTTGATAAAAACAGAGGTATTAGTTGTTAGACCAGCCAAATATGGCCACTCGTTTGAGACTTTGAGTGTTAACATTGCCATTTCTGAAAACTCGACCATCAAAACTGATGGTTGTGATTTTTGACATTCTAGTCACACATCAAGGCGATTACCAACACAGAATTTTATATCTTAGCAACACTGCTAAAATGCAACATATTTTATCATTGATTTATCAGTGATGCTGAAATCATAGTCATTGCAGTGGTCTTACATGGACATCCTTATGTATCTGAGTTGACACCATACACACCGTACGCAATATACACTGGAACCCCTTCTTTGCTGTCCCAATGCTGGTGTCATGGTCATTCCTTCGGTTAAAAAAAAAAATCTGTTGGCCTATTACACCCAATTAACATTTGTGTTTTCAGTGTGTTTTTAAAAATATTTTATTATGGATGGATGGACCCAAGAATTATCAACAGAACATTGTAAATTGTAACAAGATGATCAATGTTATTCACTTCAGAGAAATGAGTCAGAGAAAACTAATTTCACATGGCGTGCTCTGAAAAGAGAAAAATAGACAGAGCTTTTAATCTTTAATAGACAGACTCCTACATGTCCATTCTTTCGACGGCCAGCTCAAAACCAGTATGTCTTATATGTTCCAAGACCTTGGTGCTCATTAAGCACCTCATTTTAAGAGTCACATTTTTTCAAACATTTCATTAATGGATTCATTTTCACTCTCCTGAGTGCACTCGTCTCGTTACACGGTATTTCCATTTGTTATTGTCGGTTTCCATCACGAGCTGCAACTGAAATACGATGCAATCACAAATAAAAAACAAACTATGATCTCAGACATCATCAACTTGAACATGCACATCCGTCAGAGTGTCAAGAAAACCAAAAGATTAGCTTCACACAGATACAATAATATTTTTGCTGCAGCTTCTGGTGATTATGATGATGTACCTGCTCAATGTATATTATCCGCTTGTGAACAAACAACCCTTAAACAAGAACAGAAGTAAGATAATGAAGCATTTTTTCACTCTCCATTTACCAGCCCTGAACCCCAGGCAAAATTTCTGCTGTTGCCAGAGGGCAAGTGGATAGATTGTAGAGTTGCTCAGCCATTTAAAAATAAAATAGAATTTATGATTTGGAAAGCTACAGAAGCCAGTTGCATAATGCACGCCTCTCACCAATCTTGAGTCAGTTCACCTTATTCATTCGTGTAAAGTTGTTAGCTAACGAGCAGAGAAATTAAAATACTGGCGCTGTGCACTGCAGTAGAGCAAATATGTACACACTGAAAATGCATACATAAAATGTATGAGAACAACAAGCAAGACTGATGATAATACCTTATTGTTCCCACAAAGAGAAATTCCTTCATCACCAGAACAACCCAGTTTGTAAAGCGGAAGGAGCAAAGTACAGTCAAGACGTTGTTCACACAGAGTGGAATACACCAGAGAGACACACAAACACACAGTAAATATCAGCCGCTGCCTGGAAGCCACAGTAAAAGGATGGATCAGGATCAAAAGCCTTCTGCACGAGAACTAAAATGTGCCCATGTTTCATGTTTTCAGGGTGGAGGGCATTTCATTTCAGATGGATTCACAGTGGTAAGCTGTCGGTTACGAGAAAAGCCTGAAGTGTAATGGTGTTCTCGGTCTGGTACATATGGTCATGATGGGCTCTGGTGCCTTCGTTCTTAAGGGCAACTATTGAATATCAGTAAGTCGCTGGACAGAAAATTAATCAGCAACAAAAAATTAGCAACTTGATGATATTACCTTAGGCTTTGGGAAATGCTGATGGGCATTTTTCAATATTTTGACAGGCTACAGAGATAATTAAATGAATCCACAGCTACAGCCCTGCTATTGATTTATTTATCAGCTCTATTAAGTGATTTTTGCCTACTTGGAGGCATGCAAAAAGCTGTAAAAACAACACATTGGCATATTAATCATTTAATAAAGTTGATATTGTGAACGTTTTAGCACAACAAGCAGGCATGGACATTAGCACGCATTTGGAGAAGATGTACGAGGAAAGTGTGGAAACCCTTAGGTGTTCATGTTGGACCCTATTATGTGATATTGTTTTGCGAGTGCTCGCTAATAATTTTATGCGAGTACATGGAATATGATACTTAAAATGCCCATCCCTACTGATAAATCTCCACAGGTCACTGTGAGTGACTCGTTTCACATTACACATAGTGGCTTTTCTGACCTGGCAACAGCCAACTTAAACGTGCAAAAATGTATCAACCGGGCTGGACACGATGAACCCAAAAAGACGAGAGAGGAAGGGGTCCAACATTAGTCAAACTAGAAAGAGTTTTCACCAACTTAGCAATTTGTTTCACTCTCAAGTTCTGATTCATTACTTCCTGTGAGGGAAGGGTCCACGTCCAACACTACAGTTTCATTCGGGCACAAAGTGTGAATGGGCTCTCAAACGCGAATAACAAGACAGATGCCAGAGACAGACACGCCACTCTCCATCTTTATACTTTTCACAAAACAGAGCGTGTTTTGTCTGGGAAACAGTGTCGGTGATGCCCGTTTCAACGGATGCTGCCAGTAAACATTGGAAGAGAAAGTACTGCATTTGCTAAAATGGACCTTTTTTTTTTTTCCTCAAATGAACATAAGTCTGGCCACACAATGTTTTTATTGATGTGCACAATTTAGCATTTTAGAAAAGGCCATTTTGCAAAATATGAATTTCTGTACTTTCTTTAGCTTGTGTAAGAGCTGCTGGTATAAGAGAATGAGGGCCCAGTAACTCCAATACAGTACATATGGCATCTCATTTCTCACCCATGATGGCGTTCATGTTTGTCAGTGGTCTTAGGAATAGGGGGAGGGCATTACATGTAATGATGGATCACATGTACTGTCCTTTTCCTCTCAGCTGTCTAAACATCCAGATAGATTCAAACTGGAAACGTTGTGGTTATGCATGTAAGCCCTACAGGCCTATGAGCGTGCTGAAAAAGCCTCTTCTGTGGGTTTGAAATACACCTCAAAACTGAGAATAAAAATGCATTTACAGATTTAGCCGCCTTAAGACGTAGCCTGAGACATCGCGCACACACACAAATCATCCACTCTCTTTAGTAACAGCCTGCCAGTGATGGAAATCCAGCACCTTCTCCCAGTGTCACACAGCGAACAGATTTAGGCAAACTGTCACTTCACAGCTTGCCATTTTCCCGGCGCCCGTTGGGCGTCACCTTGCGCCTGAAATTAAAAAGCGACAACAGGCGAGTCTGGCCGTGCGCTGTGACGACAAGCTGGAAAAGCTGTCTGCGAGGAGCCAGGCAGAAAGCATCTCGACGTAAGCCTCGTCTTCTGCCCTCACTGCAGTTTGTTTCAGGGAAATGACGGAGAGGTCCGATCGCGGTGGGCGAGTTCACGGCGCCGTTTGGATTCTCAATCACCGCTGCAACAGGACCACGATTGTGAGATTCCTGTTCATCTCTCTGCTGGGACGCAACCCACATCTGCTCACATATTAACCGACAGTGCAAGAAAGCACAAGACAAATAAAACAACATCTGTTTCTTTATAGCTACCCGCTCTGCTACACACCTGTCCGTTTCTCTTGATATTTTTCAAACGTGCTTCAGTTACAGCACATGTTTAGTGTTGACGCATTTCAGCTTCCTGTGGTACTTCATTTAAAAGATTGTTGTCCATTGTTGTCATGGCAACACTGATTCCAATTTGAGTGTCCCATGCAGATAATAATGTACACCGATCAGCCACAACATTAAAACCACTAACTGTTAAAGTGAATAACATTGATCATCTCGCTAATGTGCAATATTCTGTTGGCATGAGGGAGTTTACTTTGTCTGAAACAATGTTTGAGTGGGTTTTATGGGTCAAAGAACATCCACATGAATATCAGGACCCAGGGTTCTCCACTAGAACATTGTACTGTAGCCATGATCAATGTCATTCACTTCATCTGTCAGTGGTTTTAATGTCGGGGCTGATCGATTTATATTCATGTGGTCCAGATCAGAGTTTAAAGGACGAGTTCAACATTTTGTAACACTATTTGACTTTGTTGTTGTTTCAAAGTGAGATGAAAAGATGGAATTTAATCTCATGTCTTTAGTACAGAGCTGGAGTAAGGAGGTAGTTAGCCTAGCCTAGCTTAGCATGAAGACTAGAGGCAAAGGAAAATGGCAAGACTGCTTTGTATAAAGATTACAAAAATCCATCGTAAAATAACATTTTTAAAAACATTTGCTTCCTTCTACTGCAGCACAGATTTATGACATGACCATCTGTCCAGCAGTGAAATACTTTATTTCCAATTTCTTTATTGAGTTTTTTCAGACATCTCATAGTATAACAAAGCAGGATTCAGAATAGTGTCTGTAATACATCAAATATAGAATACTCCCACCCCCTTCCCTAATGGGGTCACATGCATATACCCACACACACACACACACACACACACACACAAAGCAGAACCCCAAAAAAAATCAGCTATTACAGAATATCATGACAAGAAGTAGTGAGAGTTCTTCCTCAAACCTGTTCCATCTAGGAAGTATCAGGCTAAGGCTATTAATGTAGGTTAACTCCAAGTCATGTAGAGATCCTTTCAGTGAAAATCTTAATTTCTCCAGTTGTATGCATTGTAAGACATCCTGTATTCAGCTCTTATGAGTTGGAGGTGAGGCACGTTTCCATTTGAGAAGAATGGAACGGCTAACAGAGCGGTAAAGGCCATAACATGCTCATTAGTGGGAGCGGGAGACCAAACAGTGCAGTCAGAGGAGCGGGCTTTATTTGTACGTCGAGGGCCTGTTCAAGGGTCTTAAAAATCCTTAAACCAAAAGCTTCATTAAACACTTTTTTAATGCTCACATGTGACAGTGAACCCGATCTTCTCATCTAATTCTCAGAAAGAAACCTAATAAGCATATTTCCCAAAAGGTTTTACTACCCTTTTAAATAAAACGCACCACTCCATTCATACCGGAACAGCGATTTAGAAAAAAAAAAAAGACACCTTTAGGTGCAGTTTGAACACTGTGTTTGTCTCCATCCCTCCTATTTAGATCAAGACAAAAATAGAGACGCAGGAGAGAAGAAAGCAATGAAAAATGAAATCACCAGCTGCGATGATGAAATCTGCAGTGGCCAGCGATATATAATATATAAACACCTGTCATGAAAGATATTCTGCCTCTCCGCTCTGTGATGTGGCTGTAGTAAGACAGAGAGGGGGCTTTCTATATTGATTTATTGCTGATCATGGTCGACTTCAGTGTGTGAACTTAAATTGTATAGAAATCCATTATCAAGCTCAGTGAGTCGGGCTCTTTTGGGATATTGTGAAAGTGACAGTTGTTACTGGGATCTTACCTCATAGCATTCATCTCGCTGGGACCTGCTCCCAGTTTTGTGATGTAATACACAAGATACTTGGGCAATATGCTGGGAAAAAGTGATATAATTCGACCAGTTTGACGCTAAATTGACTCACACTGGATTAGAGGATGGGATTTCTATCAGGGCTAATACCTGCGTAAATCATACAAATCCCCCCCTGATATAACTCCCATTTTAAATGAAGGCTTTGGACTGGGAAAAGGGTCAGACCATCTTATCTGAACAGTCAAAAGCAGAGGAACTCAGAACCAAACCAAACCGAAAACCAAACAGAGCACTGGGCACGTAGCAAACAGACGTGTGTGCTTTCACTGTTTGATTGATGATTAGTAGAAGGGAACACACTGACATATTGAACCCCTGATAAAGTAGTACAAAAACGTTCCTACCAGTCTGTTTCCAAAACATTTGGTCTGGGCGAGTATGTCCGCGCTGGATGTAGAAAACACTGGAACGGCCATAATTTTTGCCAAACAGAAGTCAGAAATAATGACAGTCTGTTCTGTTAGGGGACAATCTGACGTGCCCAAAACAGATGCAGCTAATAACATCAATGTGTGTGCGTATGTAATATGGACTCTTGAACCTCGAGCTAGAACAGATCCAAATAAAAATGTAATATTGTGACTTAACTGAAAATCAAGTTTAACACTGTTAACATGCCCATATGGTGTTTTTTATATGCTACAAGACATATCATGAGCAAAATAAGCAGTCTTTGCCATGGCTGAGTATTTCTGCCATGTATTTTCCAGAGCACTGTTTTTGGAAATTTTACACAAAAGCAGATATGTTTTGCCACAGAACTTTTATTGAAGCGCTAGAAAATGTGCCAAAAATTCATTGATCAGACAAAAAAACAGTTTGAATATATCAACTTGGCTTTAGGAAATTATGAGCAGTATTTTTTACCATCATCCAGTAGTCAGATTAATCAATAATGACACGTTAGTTAATTGCAACCCTTGTTTTGTCTTGTTTGTATTGGTTGTAATAACCAATAGTATATCAGACATTTAGGAAGACGGCAACATTTACAATGAGGTAAGAAACATGAGCGGTGAGAAAATCAATTATAAACGAGTCGACAGTTTATCTACGATTATCTAAACCACTTTACATTTCTTTTTTTAATCTGTTATTTTTTCAGCTTTACTGCTATTTTCTATGAGAGAAAAACTCTCAATCAGCATTGAAGAAGGAGGCGCAGGGTTTGGATCAACAGCAGCAGATTTTTTTGGGGGGGATGATCACTGCCCTCGGCACTTTTTGACTGTTCAACCAGACCAGCCGGACCGCCCCGGGAAGAGAGGAAAGAGATCCAGGATGAGAGCCATGCTGGCGCAGCTTGGAATTGATGCGGCTTCTGGTTAACGTCCAGTCGCAGGAAAATGACGTTAACGACGTTTTGTCATTCCCTTGTCCAGCACAAGCGGCCCTTTGGCGTCCGGGGCCGATGTGCTAAGCCTTTCCTTTAGCTTCTCGGAGCGATGTGTAAAGGCTCGTCACTTATCCTGACACACAAGATCTGCATTACTTTGTTTAAGTTTAGGCACAAAATACACTAAACGTGGTTAGGTTTAGGAACAGAGCGGTGACCTTCTTTCTTTCACAGCTTAACTCAAAGTGATGCAGTAGGTTTCACAAAGTTCCCACAGTTCTGTGCTGAAGTGGCAAATGTGCAGTCATTTTTTTAAATTACTGAGCCCTTCAATTTACA
>JBBPCS010065465.1:0-17131 GCA_037974645.1 Hollardia meadi
TTGCACTGTAGCAAGATGGTCAATGTTATTCATTTCAACTGTCAGTGGTTTTAATGTTGTGGCTGATCGGTGTATATCCAAGAAATACAAAGCATGTAATGTATTATAATCACTTCTTTATTCATACAGTGTCAGCATCGATTAGTTGTTTGGTATATGATCACTTTAAACGGGCCATTACAATGTAATATGAAAAAACACAATGGAGGCTTTTAACTGTATTTTGCCCTGTAACATGGAACTACAGCCACAGATGGTTCCGAAATGTTGACGACTCTCTGAAGAGTCAATTCCTGTCACATGGGTTTGGCCACTGTCCCGCTTTAGGAGATTAACGGCAGGTCCCAGTCTATCCACTCTAATGGGAGTAGTGAACATGAGCACAGATTATACTGATTCTTTCACCCCATTGTCACCAGAGTAAATATTTAAAGTACATTTAACAAGCCACATTTCTTCAGAACATTTTGATCATAAAATGGAATTTTTCAGACAGACAAATCAGGAGAAAATAAACTTTGTTAGAGACCTGTCTCTGCAACACACTCTTGTGATCTGTAGATCTGTAGTGAGCATATTGAGATAACAGATAAAATGAGTGGCAAAATAATGCACAAACATTACATTTTGACTGTATCTAGTGTTTATTTGTTTTGACATGGACAAAAAAATAGCCTCCAGTAATGTGTTAGTGTTAAAAATGTTAAACCTTTTCATACCATTGGCGTAGCTTTTCTTTTGCTATAGAGAATCTTGGATACAGCTACTGTATACACCAAGTATTGAGGTTAGCTGTTGAAGTCATTCTTGTTTCTTTTCATGATGATAAAACTAATACTAACAATGATAAAGTTTCGTATGAAATCCAGTCTCTAACCCAGGACTTTTAATTATTTAAATTCTGATCACCCCAGAATTTACAAAGTCACTGGGAGCAGGCTTGCATGTTGTCTTTGTACTACGTTTGCAAAAACATAACTTAAGTGACAAGCTAATCTGTGTGTAATGATTGTCAATGTGATTGACCAGTTGTTGATTCAAGATAATATGTGAAGTTTATTCAACTCATTTGCTCAAGTTCAGATAACACAGAGTAAGCACCCGGTTGGATTAATAAGTAGGCAGGTCTTGTTACTTACTGATCTAGTAGAAAAAATGTCAATTTTAAACCAATTAAAGTCCCAGTGGTAAGGGAAAACACATATTGATAGGGGAACATATTTTGACACCACACCAGAGTGCTTTCCATCGACTGAATGTTCGTCTGTTCGCTCTTATTTTATCTCGTTTTCTATCCCTCTCCTTTATCTTTTCCATCAGTGGGGTTCTTTTGTAAAGGCGGAGTTTCCACAGTTATTCCATTTGTTCCACCATAATTTTTCCTGTGGAAAATCATTACCGGTGGCAGGATGAAAAGCATAATGAAAGCAAGGCTTGCAGGTAAACAAGTTGATGTGGGTGGTGTCATTTTTCTTTAGTTATTACACTGTATAATATACTGTATATGTAATGGGTAGTGGTTGGACCCAGTTGCAGCACAACACACCACAGGTAGGCTTGGTAATGACTTTTATTTATATCGCTAACAACAGTCTTAGCAGTATAACGTTGATTCAGGGAGCCGGAGACACCAGCGATGACAACGGCGATAATCAGAACAGAGTCTCTGTGGCAATCTAACCCACTGGAGTAGCAATCAGGGAACTCGCACTGTGTAGGTTAAGCTGGGGGAAGCCAAACAGCCACGGGAACAGGCAGACAGAAACCAGGAAGGCAGGTTTCGTGGTCGGGGACTGAAGGCTGTTGTGTTTTCCGGGGCAGAGACAAGACGGGAGAGTCAGAGGCAGGGTCAGCAACAGGAGATCAGGCCAAGGGTAAACGCTGGAGAGTCTTGCATGGATGGGGAAGAACAATCTGGCAGTGAGTGAGAGTGAAGCAGGAGTTTATATGGGGAGGTTGATAAGGAGCAGCTGAGAGACCAGGTGAGTGGAATGGCGTGATGAGGTGGGAGTGGCTGGCAGGCAGAGTGGAGCAGAGGTGGGGTGAGTGGAAAATTACCAGGCATCAGGTATGAGTGAGAGCAGATTGTGACAGTATATTTACTTCATAATGATAAGTTAAAGCAAAAAAGTTGTCTATTTCCTGTTTAACTCGGTTGGTTTTACAAT
Organism: Hollardia meadi; assembly: GCA_037974645.1. NCBI lineage: Eukaryota > Metazoa > Chordata > Actinopteri > Tetraodontiformes > Triacanthodidae > Hollardia > Hollardia meadi. The sequence continues at coordinate 2,169 of JBBPCS010065465.1, forward strand.
TACAAAACTCTTTAGATGACTTTGAACAATTATTCAACCTGAGATCAGTTAACTCAAATTTTTAAGACAGCGATTTTTAAGTCAAACCAGCTAAGATGATTTACATCCTGAGAAATAAAAACAGAATTTCAAATTTATATTCTGTTTAGCTATGGCAAGTTCAGTGTCAGTTTCCAATTTCCACTAATGCTGCTACCTCAAAGCTGACTTGGAGTCCTGCAAACTTTGGTCTTTTGTTTTAAAGGAAAGGTACAAAAGAGTTTTGCAGAATATTTAAAAGTATTGCATAAACCACTGAGTATGACATTTAGCCCTGACCAGACTTTCTTTGCTTTAAAAAAACAAACAAAAAACAAGATGTCACCAGCACGATAATTTTGATTGACCATTTTTCGTTGATGCACTTGCCATCCCCTAGAACAGCACCGCAAAACTCTTGACATAATATGATGAAACCATCATAAAAACATGAAAGCCTAGCCCACACTGTATCCAGGTATCTCTGCCTTGAACCCAACAGCAGATAGTTATCGTGACCAAAATGCAAAGCTACGTTTGCATAGTTTGGTTTCCATGATCACTGAAATGATCCAACAATAACGACTGTTATGTATATTTGTCATCATTGGTTGATAAAAACAAATAGCATTACAATGTATCCAACAGCCTTATGGGGACCCTAGTCAACTAGCTTTGAGCTAAATGCTAACTTCTAATAATCCTTATATATATAAAATACAGCTGATGCTAAAGGGAATGTCATTTGTATTGCATATTTGTTCACAAACTAATATACTGGAGCAATTACAATTTGAATTTGATGTTGACACAAGATGAAAAGTTAGTTGATTACCAAAGTCATGAGCACTCATTTTCTGGTGACAATTAATGTCTCTATCAGTAGTTGCTGAGGTATTTTATTTGAGTCTGGACCAAAGTGGCAGACCAGCAGACTGCCCAATGGACATTTCCATCCCTGAAGCCACACCTCTTGTATGTCTTGTCTCCAAAGCTTCATACTGTAACCGTGACATTTAGTCCATACCAGGTTGTCTTGAATAGCTATGGTACATAGAGGTTTTGAGCTTGTTGAAATCTTTCTTGTGTGGTTCATTCAAAAACCATGCACCTTGTACTTCCTGTGGGCTTGTAAATGTCACTAAGCAGCTCCCAAGGAAGATTAAATTACCTGGCCAAGCAATTACTCTCGATCAAAAATGTATCATTGCTGCCCAAAAGCGCTGGCCGTTCACTGGATCCAGAGAGTACTGTGTTAGTAAGCCTCTGTGGTTCAGTTATGAAAGTCTATCACAAATACAGTATCTTACCTGTCGGTATAACTCGTAGGTAGAAAAAATTGGACCCTATGAAAAATGATTCCACTGAGTTGCAACAACATTGCGCTGGAATGTCAGAGACCAAAATATTCATCCAATTTCCATCTTGTACCAAGAGATGAGTGGATATTTTGAGCCAGGACTTTGAAGTCTCATAGGCATTTGATTATGTTTTACTTACTTGTTGCTCTTCCCTCATGTGAGAAAGCACAAGAAAAGTCCAGATATTTTGTCGTGATAGTCATCCTGTACACATTTCTGTCTGCTTTTAAACAACGGCTTGTAATCACCAACATCTAGAGGACAGCTTCTTCGTGTTACAGTTTGTTGCAAATCCTTGCCAAAAGCACCACAAAAAGAATCCAATTTCTTCTCCCTGAAATTTGTCTCAATTTTGATCCAAAAAGAAACAGTGGAAAGATGTCTTGCCAAAGCTTTGAGGCTTCATGAGACTCTCCTTTTGTATTCTATTAATTATTTATTGTCCTGTTATGTTTCCATCCCTTGAGCATGTTGAAGAATACTGTGATATGTTTCTAAGAACATTTGTGGAAAAAAAGAACAAAATGAATGTCTGTGCTTACTTACAGTACTTATCCCTTAATGTTTCTGTTTTCCCATCATTTGTGGATGTTCACTTAGCTCCACTGTATGCACAACTGAAACAGATATGCATCCCAAGAATTCATTTATTATTTCACAGTGGAGGCTTATTTATAAAGAGGAGGACAATATGTAAGACAAGATGAAAGTGATTATGACAGCACCATGAAGAGACCTGGGGAAACAAGCTGTTGCTCCCTGTAAAGGTCTAGTGGGCAGGATTTATCTAACGATGTGGTTGCAGATTGCAATCCACTGAACACCCCTCATACCCTCCCCTACGGTGGCCACTAAAAACATAAAAAAACGCAAAAGGCCCTCTTAAGAGCCATTGTTTGTTTGTTTTCCATTCTGGGCTACTGTAGAAACATGGTAGTGCAACATAGTGGAATCTATGGAAGAGGACCTGCTCTCTCTGTAGATTTTCAAGGCTCATTCTAAGGTAATGAAAACGCAACGATTCATAGTTCAATTTCTGGTCCTAAATACCCCTAAAACTTACATAGTGGACCTATAAACACATGTTATTTATAACAAGGAAGTTCCAAGAAATTGTGTGTGAGACTTTACGTTTCATTTTCACTGTCAAACTTGACAGGATTTAGGCTTGTTACTTTCAAACAATAAAAGAAAAGAAAGCAATTACATCTTCTACCTGTATAAATCTGTCTATTGGTTCTATTCAAAGTGTATAAGCACAACAAGGCATGCCTTTTACTACATTATCAGGCGTTCGTAATATACACTGTCACTCTCATAATTGCGTGCCCCTGTTGCAGTATCAGAAATACGCAAATGTTCGACATTAACACAAAATGGAAGATCTATGTATTTTGTGTCTTGCTTATGACATATTTTCCATATAATATTCCATATTTTGACATATAATCAATCAGGCTCACTTGTCTGCCAGTTGCCCTGTTATCTGAAGTGCACTTTGCAATTTCATCCCTTAATATTTCTACACCCATATATAAATGTATGAGGTGTACTTCACTGCTGACTATGAAATATGATAAGCGCAGTTTAAATTCTACTGGAATTACATCACTGTTGTGGGGAAATTTACCGCCTTTGATGAGCAGGTGCAAGACATACACATACAGTATTAGGGTTGTCACAATATAACAGTATTTACTATATACTATACTGCACACATAATAATATTGTGTAAATCATCCAAAGCCTCTGAAATGATTTCCATTCACCCACCATAAAAAAAAGATGCAGTTACTAGCTAGGTAGCTACTACTACACTGTGTGACTACTCCTGCGGCACAAAATCATGTTGCAGCAGATGACAAACATGATGACAAAATCATGTTGGTAGACACCCCATACTTCAGGAAATGCCGATCAACATATTTTTTATAGATAATGTGATGATATCGTTATCATGAGTTCTTTTGGCCACAATAATCGTGTAGTGAATATCTGATACTGTGAAAACCCCTAATATGTATCTATTTTTAATGTATCTATGCTGAACAAAGTGTAAGCGCACCACAAAACACTGTATCTATTAACACCCTATGAATTAGTTAATCATATTTAATTACTGAACTAATAATTGTAAAGTGAGCAGTAAACAGAGGGAATAGGGAGTTGTTGTTTTGTGCTCAATCTCCAAACAGGCCAGTAATTGCATTCCTTTGATAAGGTATCAGTTGCAGTTGGCTGCCTTTACTTCAGTATTCTAGTGGGACACCAATCAAAGCCATTCCATCATCTTCACCTGCTCCACTCTGAGCTTCTGCTGGGGTTCTGTCTGTTTGTTTGTTAGTTTTTATTTATTTTTATTATTATGACATTCCATTGCTTTTTTTCATTTTCTGTTTTGTCCCTTATTTTTGTTTTCTGGTTATTGACTCCTTTTCCCTTAACAATATAAATCGGCCAACAAGGTTAAGCTCTATTGCAGTTTACTGAGAAATAAACTGTGTTTCACTCGTAGAATCGAACTGTAGCCTTGGTGAATGCTTTGAAATCATATCACTACTTAGTGATCTCCATTTCTTACTTAAGCTCAGTGAGCTCATCCCAGCCCTGCATGCTTCTGAGTGATGCTTCTGAATAAACCTGGAAGTCATACCCAGACACTGCTGCTGCCCTGTAAATCAAACAGTAATTACACACAGATTGCAAGGACAGATTGAATGAAAGAAGCAGCACATATTTGCCTTGCACTTTTGGACCTATAGAAACTCTGGTCTCAGGGCTGTGATAAAGGCAGAGTAAACACCCCGTTGTATTAATAAGTAGGCAGGTCTTGTTACTGACTGATCTAGTAGAAAGAATGTCAGTTTTGAACCCTCTCAAGTCCTGGTGCTAAGGGGAAACACATATCGACAGGTGAACAGATTTCAACAACACAGGAGCACTTTCCATCGAGTGAATGACCATCCGTTCACTCTTGTTTTACCTCGGTCTTTATCACTCTCCTTCTTCGCCCTCTCCATTGGCGGGGTTCTTTTTCTTTCGCAGGGTAGAGTTTCCTCAGTTATTCGGTTTGTTACACCGTTACTTGGGGATAGTGACCGGGGAGAATGATGCCTCTTCGTTTCCTTTGTGCTGTAAATCGAGCCTTTAGCTTTCAGTGACAAATCCAGCCAGGTGGCAGCATGAAGAGCACAGTGAAAGTGAGGCTATGAGTCTATTGCCTCATTAAGGAATCATTTCAAATTTTGAGACAACTGGGATGTAGATTGTTGTGTGACTGCAGCCTACTTTGGAAATATGACCATAGTTGTTTCCTTTAAGAATAGCTTATCCCAGTTCCTAAATGGATTGATATTCAGTTTGAATGAGACATGTCGTTATTATGTTGTTTATCTAACAACCACCTCATTGCAAGTGATCTAAGCCATTGATCATCACCCACACATACACACGTCCTAGCCCTGTCCATCATCTCACGGCACTGCTCCCAGCTGCCGTTGCATATATTACTGTGCGTTTTAGTAATTATCCTGTGACTGTGGAGCTTATAAATGAGCCTCTCATGCGTCTAATCAGGGTGGTAAACTGGCTGGGCCCCAGCGCTCTGATTCCACCCTAATCAATTAACACCTTGTCTGAGTCTGTGCTGCCAGTAGCTGTCCTGTCTGCATTTAATATCGTTCCTTGTGCGAGAGTCGACTGATGCTGGCGCTCTGCACTGACCCACCTTCTCCGTTTCACTGATATATTGCACTCCTGGGGAGAGGCAGCACACGGCGCCTCTGGAAGTGAGATTGTAATAATCACAGGATGATTGTGCGATTAATTAGCTTTGTCTTGTCACTTATCTCCCTTGCAAAATGGTGGAAAACAAGGATGTTGTTGACAAAGCTGATTGCCGCCAGGATGGAATGACGTGAATGGCCATCCAAACAGCTTGCACTGTGTGTGTGTGTGTGTGTGTGTGTGTGTGTGAGAGGCTTGATATATATAAACCTGCCGTACACAAGAAATTTGGATCATTAGTGCTGTTTAAGTGTGTGTTTGTCTTGTCTGCTTTATAGATCTACTGTGGAGGAAGAAAGAGTCATGTACAGGCTGTAAACATATGTATGATTAAGGCTGTGACAACTTTGTAATTCAAAAGTTGAAACAAGACAATGACGACAGCCTGGACATGTGGCTCCATCAATACAGCAAGAGTGTAATATCTATTTGGGAAGGTTACCTACTTATCACTATAAATTACAACCCATACTGTCACACTTTTTGGATGGAGCAGCAGGAAAGTGTCCTCTTGTGACAAAGAAGGGGTGCTTGTTGGTGCTCTTCAGTACAAATCACTAGAAAACAAAAACAAAAAGCGAGCCTCACTCATCAACCACACAATGTGTTTTCCTACCACTTGGTACTCTCTGCAACGCCATTTCAAACCAGATCATGTCAACTTTTATGAAAGCCCACACAGACCATCGACATCATGCTAGTCCAAATTGCAGATGAAATTACATAACCTGAAGTACACATTATACATAACTCTCTGCAATAACAAAATAACACACCACCCACTGTTACCTGGCTGGTCAGAGAGGTATATGTATTTTTTGTTTATAATAATTCTGGACAGCACCACACTGTACGCTGCAGGCAACAGAGGTTCTTCTCACCACTTCGTATTGTTGAAGTTCCCCTTAGGCAGCAAAAAACAATCTTGACTGGGATCACATCTTGGGACACTAAGCAGTGTTGAGTGGAGTCAATACTTGGCAGAGATATAGCTAGACCTCAGCCCTAAAGAGGAAAAGGAGCACATTAGATTGTCACTACTGATGGTTTCTTTCCTGAGGTCATTGGATTTATGTGAAAGCGTGTGTTTAGACTCAGGAGGTTGATATAAGCATTTCCCAAAGATCAGTTAGTGTGGGGATTCATATTTATGTATGTATATACTGTATATATATGTATATGTACTGTATATATATGTATATGTACTGTATATATATATGTATATAAAAAGAAGAGGAACAAGATGAAGTTCCTGGAGGGCAACTGTGAAGATTAAATAGTTCAAGTACCATAAACCTTGCCTGCCTTTTCAGGCAGAAATGACTATTAAGGGCCTCAGCCGACTATGACCGTACAGTATAGTCACTGTTCAGTTGTTGAGTCTACACTTTTAAAGGCATTGGATTTGTCAATTATTTATGTCAAGTCAGTTTTTTCATATAGTCACAACAAATGTTATTTCATGATACTTTTCATTTAGAGCAGGTCTAGACTATACTCTTTTATAAACAGAGACCCGACATGAGCAAGCACTTGGTGAGAGCTGCAAGGAAAGCTTGTCTTTTAACATGCAGAAACCTCAAATAGACCCGGGCCTTGGTGGGCAGCCACCTGCTTGGACCAGTTGGATATGTACTTCAAAGAGTGTAATTCCTACGAGAACTGGAGGGAACCCCTTTACTTTTCAAAATCCCATTTTTCTTTTGCCCACATTTGCAGATCCTTTGATTGTCCAGATTGTAAAATCCAGATGACAGAGGAGAGGAGGTGACAAAAATGTTACTGTGAAACGGACAGGGTAATGTCTGGGCTTTATAAAAAAAAATTGGGAGGCTAGTTATCATTGTTTGGTCTGCTGATTTGGTCGCTTACCAGTACAATCAACAGTTGCAGCATGTGGCTGTGACACGCAGCTAATGGAGCCAATAAGGGCACTCTATCTAGACAAATGATGCAATTTTTGATACTGAGAGAATTGCAGCCATGAAGAGCAGAAGGTGAAGCAAATTTCTGTTGTTCCACCATCTGTGCAATCAGTATTATTTGTAAGGAAGTGCTCGCTGATGATAGCATGCTACCTGCACATACAAGACGGAAGGCATTTTTAGTGACAGAGGAAGCCTTGTACTGAATTACACTGCACATTGAAAGGGCATGAGAGAGGCACACCATTGTGGAAACATTCACATAGACATTCATGAGCTAAGGTATTACATAAAGATAGTAATGTGTTCAAATATCTTGATTCTGAGGGAGGGCCTCCCTTTCTCATTGCCCTAGGTTGTTTGCAGCCAGACGAAGACCTGCAAGCATTACTCCGGAATGAAAAAAGCAAAAGCTCATCCAAATTATCAGGTGTTTTATTTACACTGAATAATTTCCTGAAACAACCCACTTGAACACCAATCAAAGATAAGGCAGTAGAGCCATAGTGTTCTTTGTTGTAAAGATTGAAGTACAACATTATCTATTAAAATGTACCTGGGGTAAAAAAAGAAAAAAAGAGTATAGTAGAAGTAAATAGTAATAGTAAAAAAATGACATAGGGTAAAAATATATCAATTTAGCATTTCAAAATGTTTTGTTAGTAGAGCTGTCATAGTATCAGATGTTTACTACACAATTATTGCCATCAAAAGAATCAAGGATAACAATATTTTCAAGATATCTGTAGAAAATTTGAAAAAAAATGCCATCAGTCAAATTCATCTTAAGCTTTGTTTAGTGTGTGATTTGTTTGTCTCTCTTTTTGGCAAATGAAATACTTTGAGTGTAGGGAGGTGAAGAGTCTGCAACCGTAACTGTACAAAATCGTAAAGAAAAATTACACTTCATGAATAGTAAAAATGCCATTGTCATTTTGTAATATCACAGTCATTGTCAATATATTGCAACACCCCGATTTGTTTTACTTTTTATTTTCAAATTTACCATGTCTTAAAATATATAGTTTATTGGAAATTTCATTCATTCATGCTGTTATGTGTTTAATGTGGCAATCCCTGACCTGTGTTTGACTTTGACTTCATAACCTCAGATAATCCTGTTAAAAACCCAGAGTTTCTGGTAACAGCAGAGAACAGCTACCCCATCTCATTAAATCACAAAACTTAAAACTTCAGCTCAGTCTGCAGCAGGCACTTGACACACAGTAAAAATAATGCTTGGCTTTTTAAATTAATATGTAGCTTCCTTTTGTCAAGAATTCTGCTCACAGTAACAGGGTTTTTTTTTTTAAATTTTATTAGCAAATGAAGTTTTTACGACTAATTCACCAAGAGGGAACATTTCTCTCAAATTGTAAATGTCATAGTCTTTAAGTCCATAAAGTTTATTTAAAAAAACTTTTTAAATACTTTGTGGGTAGGAGTTGACTACAGTTCAATACAGATTGTTAGATCATTAAAATTTTAGATGAAAACTGATACTAACAGTGCAGCCCCAGCAGTCAGTAAATGAAAAGACCTTGGGTCAAAAAATGTGATCTTTCTCTTTAAGAAAGGTCTTCAGTTGCAACCTGTCCATTCGACCTCAAGTGGCATCCCTGTTAGCTTTTTGCACTTAGCTGTGAAGGAAGTGAGAGGGGTCACTGAATGTCCATGCTTCTGCACTGAACTTACTTGCCATAACATCCACATGAGGCCAGAAAGAGGAGCTGATCACTCTGAGATAAGTTGACCTTTGACACACCCTGCTCATATCATCTCTAGACTGTGGAAAACTCTCTCAAGACAACTTTTGTCCATTAGGGAACATGAAAGGAAAGTCGAAATATTGGAATAATGTTTTAGGCTACAAAATGTGATTTCTTTAGTCGACTTCCTCAGAATAGATAAGTTTGTCTGTGAACTTGACATAAATGCTCCTTTGGGCTTCTCCCTCTGCAGTGCGGAAAAACCTTTTAAGTGTCTGGCAAACATATCATCCCAGTTCTCTATTTGATATATCAGTCAATATGCTTTTTGATTCTATGTATAGACCTGAAATAGGCTGTTTCATTATAGCTTGAAGTTATACTTGGCCTTAATAGACTGTGCATGGTTACACAAGTGTTGCCTGTGAGAATTACTGTACTTGGCCATACAGCAAAATACCACTTTTTGAAAACACAACAGTCTTTCTGAAAACACATCAATCTTTCTGTAATAAAATGTTCAAAAGGTGGGGGGTGAGCAATATTCTAGAGAAAGATAGTTGATTGTTGAGACTCATTCCCAGGTTGTCAGTATTGGACAAACTGCAAATGAGACTCAACCATTAACTATCTTTCTCTAGAATCGCTCATCCTTACTTTAAAGCTATATTCTTTAGTTCAGTTTTCATACCATGAAACAAAAAAGGCATTATCAGAACTACAGGATATAGTAGTGGTTGTACTTGTGGCTGTAAATCTTGTTTCCTTCCATGAAGATTTGTAACAAACGTTCTGTGACACCCCCATTAGCTGGACCACATTGGTTGTCAGTTCCTTCCAAAACCATTTCAAACCATTATGAAAATCATATGACCTTTTCTAAAGACACAATCAGTCCTAAGTGAAATACTTTAAACGTCCACCTTCAACTTCTACCTAAAGGAAAGCAGTGCTTGTTAGATGGTTGAAGAGCATCTGAAACCTCTTCCTCTCACACCTGTCAGCTGTCAGAATTGGGGTGGATGTGGGGCTGTGTCCAGCAGTTTGCCCAAGTTGCCCTACTGACGCTTCTCACTGGCACAGCACTGGTACTAGACCGAAAGCATCGCCTCCAGCCAGGACTTGGTTTGACGTCATCTGCTTTGAAAGCAAATCCACCAAGAAATCAAATAACAGGGGACCAGTTCTCCCTCCACCACCGGAACTCTCATTGCAAAACAGGTATGACTCACTGACTCAGAACGAAATGTGTGATAACACTGAATATGTTGAGTCAAGGGAAGCTAATCACACCACCAGTTTTAAGGCTAACCAAAAGAACTAGCCCGAAAACCACTGCCAGGTCAAGGGCCAAAAGAAATATTGGTGAGCCCACACCTAATAAGTCAGCTACCTTTCTAAATCCAAGTATGACTGACACATTTGTCAGGGAGCTAATGGGGCTATTGCCAGTTATCTCTATACATCGAAGTAACATTAGGATTATTATTCACGTTGGGTTTCTTGACATTCTGCAAAGGAAAACTGGCTCTGAGGTCTTGATAAAAGACTTCTACCTGCTCCTGGAGAGAATGAACACCTGTGAATTGCAGCATGTATTCATTTCAGGCCCCAACCTTGGAGAAAGGAATCAAATCTTTTAGCACACTACTTGCCCTGAATACATGACTGACATCAGCGTACCTCATCCATTGGATAAAGTTTATCGACAATTTTAACATAAGAATTTGATAATGGTTAAACAATGTGTTGAGGAAATTAAGAGAATCTGTCAAGCAGCAGAAATAAAATGGAGGCAAACTAGGTTCAGAGTTCACTGTAATATCTAAAATGATGCCTTGACTGTCTGTGTGGCAAGAAAGGATTACTTTTCCATGACTACTCCAGAGAATGCTAGAAACTTTATTCTCTACCACTGACCATCTACTCAACACTGCCCCCACCCATCTGCACTTCTCTGCATCAAATTGGGAGACTGTCAGTGAGTGTAACTTCTACACCTCATGTATTGACCCTGCACCTACAGCAGGTGTTAAGCTGCTCAATTCAATTAGGCTTTAGAACACACCACAGCACAGAACCTGCTCTTACTAAAATAACCTGCAACCTCAGAAAAATAAGGCCTTGATTCTGTTCCTCTTAGACTTAAGTGCAGTGTTTGATGTGATTGACTATGATATCTTAATTGATGGTCTAGAAAAGTTTGTCGGTCTTTTTGACTGTGTGCATAAAACTGGTTCAAAACATGCATAAAAGAGAATATGTTTTACTTCAGTATTACGGAGATTATGTAACATGACACCTGACAACTGTCTTTGTGTGTACAACCAAGTACAACACAACAAATGTCTTCCAGAAAACACTGTCCAAATGTGTGCAGTGTTATCCCCATACTTAAACTATTATCAGGGCTCGCCCCTCTGTGACAGCAGATGCTTTCAAGTGTGGCTGTCCTGTAAAACCTATAAACAGCGTTGTGTTCTAGTGGTGTAAAGGTCTCTGTATGCAGGGCCTGATCTCTTTACAGATCCTCTGTTTGAAATAGATGATCTGACAACCTTACCCAGAATGATTTGTCAGATGTGTGGATGTCTGGACAGTAGACAGCATTTGAACTTCCTTACTTTCATCACTTTTTCTGTGTAGAACTGAGTGCACCACCAAAAATGCCATCAAAGACAAACTGAAAGTGTGCACTATTATCCCAATTTGTACAATTGGGCATGTCGAAACTAAAAAGACATTCAGAAGATGCAGATTTCTTGGGGAGAAACAGGGACAGGTATAAGAACTTTTGCATTTTACCTTTTGATGTGGTTTGAAGTTGTGGCCATTTGCTTTAAGTATAGGCCTTTAAGGTATACTATGCAGGATTTTCATTGAATAGACTCATACAAAAATAATCCCTCTCAATTATGACCCACTAGAAGTGTGTGGTGTGTTCACCCTCTGCCTGTATTTTCTTATTATTTTGCTGTTTCCGCCACATTTATGGGCATCAACGACTCTGGAGAAAGATAGTTGACTGTTAGTCTCATTCCCAGTTCACCAACCCGGACGACCTTTCTCCAGCATAATATGCCTTTAATAACTCAATGCTTCTTCCCCTTTGCTTCTGAGAGACAACAGTCAGTTTTTGCACAGCCACACGAGGTCTCTGCGAGGTCAACTTAAGCTTTAGGCATTTGAACAAATAACCAATGCTGGCACTTGAGACCATCTTTAAATGAAATAAAACATCAACATAAATAGATGGATTCTCTCAGGCACATACATAATAAGACACTGCTATGCATTTGAAACCCTAAAGTTACTTCTGACCTGAAGACCTTTCCACTCTACACACACAAGCTACAGCCAAGAGAGATGTCAACATATAGTCATTGAAAGGATTTTAAAATAGCATGCATTTAAAAATGTTACAATAAAAAATGAAATATGTAACAAATATATATATTGAAATACTTAACAATAATAATTCATTCATTTTCTTGATGAGGACCCTTTGAAGAATGATGAACACTTTGCCTGTGAATGCATTACCTGACCGTTTCAGTCATTGTTGTTCTGCACCAATCTGCCTATCAGACAAATTTGAAAAGTGCATAGCTTATCCAACTGCTCTCGCAGGGATTTGTTGCTGTTTGGCAAAGGCACAGTACTGATTCCCTTAAGCCTTAAAAGCACTGCAGGAATTTATCTCCATTAAGAAACAGGATTAAAAAGCATGGTGGTTCAAGGGGTTTTCCAGAGCAGGCTCTGCACCGCTAGCTTCTTCTATACAGCAATGCAGACGATACTCTTACTCACTGTCCAGTTATTTAATGGTCGAAGATGAATGGTGATTACTTTGCCTTCGAAGACCCTTTTGTTAGTGTCAGTGGATAGTCATTATCTAGTGACCTGCGTATCATTTGGCAATGAAAAATACCCTTTTACAGTTACTTGCAGATATATACTGTAAATGCCACACACAATATCTGAGTAATTTGTCATTGGTTTGGTTGTACCACTTTTCACTACAGATTGTAACAAGATGAACTAGAACATACTGACCAATACAGTCAATCTTTTTCATTTAAAACCTTTTTATTTCCTCTTGTATAGGATAAACAGCTACAGTCTTGATCTCAACTTTCTAACCTTCAAACCAACCAAAACTGTAGCATACATCATCAAACTAGTATCTACCTGATCCAAGTGCAGAAGGCAGCTCATCTCTGGCCGTCTCACCTTTGAGAACATTGTTAATAGTTGAAAAACTTTATAATGTGACTGTGTGACGTGAGACTGAAAGGTTGAAAGCCCACTGAGACCAATGAATGTCTCTGCTGGTGTTGGCGACTGTGTTCTGAACACAGTTCTCTACAGCAATCACTGGAAACCTTCTAAATTGTGTTACATAACAATTTGACCTACAGCAAGCAAGAATGGAAAAGCTTCTCAGCTTTAAAAGATGCTGTCCCAGGTACTTGATGTAGCTTTATTCATTTTTGTGTCTAAAGTTGCTTCTGCTTTTTAGAGCCCACGAGGCTTTTGAGCCCTAATGTATGTCATATAGATATTACAATTTAAGATGATACTGCAAAATATAAAACAACTGAATAAACACAAATATTCTACTCCTTTATTTGGACCTAGAGGCTAAATTTTAGAAAGCACCTGCACTTACTCCCTCTACCTAAACCTTTCAAAGCTTTTGCAAACTTTTCTCTGGATATTTCCTCATTATGCCAGTCATGCTGAGTGAAAGTATTCCACCTTTCACAGCCACAGACTTAGTCCAAGCAAAACAACCAGGAGACACTTTTAATCAGATAAAATTTTGAAAGATTTGGGGACTGCTCACTTGTGTAGTGGTTTTATACAGAGGATTATCAATGATGTACCCAGGATTATAGACCAGATTTGTGGAACTCTCAAATGATAACAATCCACAGACAAAGATTCCAGCAGGTTCATATTCTTAATGATTCTTATCCTATGGACAGCTGGAAAATGGCCCAGAGTTATGGCTATTCGGGCATGTTGGAAGCCTATTATGGCAGTCAATAACAAGAGCTATCTGTGGCAAGCTACATTGCAGCGACCCATCAATATAAAATTCCTCTAAGCCTGCACTGCATATCTACACATCCATTGACTGCACAGGGTTCCATTGATTTAAAGACCCCATGCCACAGATGTGTTAGAAGATTCAATGTCTCATGTGCTGTTTGCATTACAGGTGATAAATCATTTGTCACAACGATCCCTCACCGAATGACAAAATCAATATCAGTTTATCAAGGGAGCAAGACCAGGGACCACTCATTCGACATGTGTCCCCATTCTGCACCGGTGCCACAACAAACATGTAGGGATCTTTACTTTCCAAGGAAGATACACCAAGGCACCAATTATACATTAGATCGATCCTCTGCCAGCACTTTTAGCACATCCATTAAAACAATATTTACAAGTAGAATATGAATACAATAATTTAACAACAGTATACTGTTAGTCATGTTTCTTTAGGATTAAAAAGCATCAACATGAATAAAATAGTAACTGACTTTGAATTATTTGGGTGAAAAACATTGAGAGGTCCAGTGGTGCACAAAAGTCAGTATTTCCCTTATTTAAAAATTGAAATTGAAAATTAAGTTTGAATTCATGCCCCCGTCCATCCACCACCGGGCAAAACATTCAAGCTAGAGGAAAGGCCAACAGTTATGTATTTTTCTTGTAATACTGACTTTCTTCAATAAATTGATTTCTTGACATGCAGTTGAGTCATTCTACAAACTGCTGAGAATTCCCAACCCCCTGAGCCAATGTCAATGTATGGCTGTGACAGCAACAGAAAGTAGCAATTTGTCACTTGGTGCATACTGTTTGTCACAGTCAGATGGTCTAGGAGCTGCCAGAAATAGATAAGAAAAGTTGTATTTGTGTTCCCAACCCACATATAAAGTGTCTTTGAGTCTTTATGCAAGTTTGACTTTGCTGTAGGTTGTCAGGATCAACATATCAACCCTGATATCAACCAACAAGCAATGACATGGTGACACCTGTCCTGTGTTCCTCTCATTCTTTTCCAGCTTCATGGATGGATGGATGGATGGATGGATGGATGGATGGATGGATGGATGGATGGATGGATGGATAGATAGATAGATAGA
>JBBPCS010065486.1:0-17129 GCA_037974645.1 Hollardia meadi
TTGTTTTGTTTTTTGGTGCTACATAACCAGAGAAAACAGAAGAAATGCCTTGGTATTTCTTTAATAAAATAGGAAACCTACAACAACCAGAATAAACTGGGCTGCATCAGACAAATAAACGCTCCTGCTAGTAGGTGACCTACTGCAAGTTGGGCATTGCTTGGTTTTGGCTTGTCCGTTTTGAAACGGGAATTATTCTGGTGGCCGGCTAGAAATAAATGATATTGTATTAGAACTAAACAGTACACTAAAATATGCTTCTGAAATTTTGGATTCTGAATTTTAGGCTAGAAATAGCCAGTGCAGTTACTAAGTTAAAGAAGTCAGTGCTGATCATATTTGATGCCACATTTTACAGTTTGATCAGAGTTTGGTGAGGCGCCTCTCTCTCGATCCTCAATCCAATTTCTATACTCAGTGTCTGTAGAGGCAAGCATACAAAAATGTGGACGTACAACCTGAAGTTTGTACAACAGCCCTAGGCCGTCACGCCGAGCCCAGCAAGTCTGCTAGATGATGTGAAATATGTCACTCTGCAGACTTTTGCCGGCGAATGAGCTCTGGGTACAGGCAACATGGAGGGAAGTTTACCATTGTTCATTTGCATGCATCTATAGGTTAATCTCTGGTTGAAAATTGGTAGAGTTCCCCTCTAAATGATAAGTCTCGACATGGTTACGATTTGTATGCAGTTGACAATGGTTACAGGTAGGGCTGCAACTATTTTTATTGTCAGTTTCATCTGCAGACTATTTTTTCAACTAATTGTTTAGTCTAAAAATTGTCAGAAAATTGTGAGAAGTTGTATTTTTTCAACCCCCAGGGTTATGTATTGATATAGCTTGTTTTATTCAATTTTTCAGATTTTCAGTTTTACATACTAAAAGAAACCATCAATTTCAGAATCTGGAACCAAGGAATTAGTTTGTCAATTTGCTTGAAAAATTTATGAACAATTAATCAGTTATAAATAATAGTTGCCAATCAATTTTCTGTCAATACACTGATTGATTAATTGACTAACCATTGCAGCTCTTGTTAAGTCGGGCTCAGACTACAGGAGTTTTACAGGAGATTTTGAAATCGGATTGCATCACACACAGGTTCAGCTCGGAAAAAAAACTGATCCGATTTTAAATCCTAAATATCAAACATGTTTGATATTAATCGGGGCGGCCCCGTTAGGTCTGCGAGCAGTTTGGGAGGGACCAGATCTGTAAACCTCTCACATTACCTGAGGCTAATCTGGGCCGAGCGTCGGTACTGACCGAGGTCCCAGACTAGTTTTCTCCTCCGATTGTTGGGAGGTGTGGTTTGAGGTTAAATCGGCCAGAAACTCCTGTAGTCTGAGCCCGGCTTCACAGGTTAAATAAATTAGTGTGAGTAAGGTTAAAATAGGAATTGTTTGCTCCCCAAACAAAGAGGCTAGGCTGTCCATTGTGATAAAACAAGTCATAAATGCAATCATCTACACGAGATATACATATACAATATGTATATTACCTTGAGGAAGGGAAACAAAAAACTCCAGACATGCAGGAGACTTACATGTCAGCTTTAATAACCAAATAGAATTTTCTTCCTCTCTGTTTCCAGTTCTTTAGACTATCCCTTTTCTATTTGTTTGTTCATCCATCACTCATCTTAGACTCATCTCAGCAGTGTCTCAGTTCCAATTAGCAAAAAGTGCTGAGCCAATTCTCTCTTGCACATTTCCTAAATTATAAAATCCAAGCTTCATTCTAGTGGCTCAATTTGCTAAGGTGCCATACCGTGTGTCCATGATGTCCTGGGTGTCAATAAAAATCTTCTTCCACAATAAAGAAATAAAGCTAAACTGTAGCTTTTAAGTGCAATTTTTGTTACAGAGTTGCCCAGAGAAGAACTCCATGATTTGTTGTAGATGACAGTTTTACTTCCTCCTTACTCTTTCTTGCTTGCTTGGCTCCATCAGTATCTACTCGTATCACAGCCTCTTTCACTTTCTTCTAAATTATTTTCCCCTCTGCTCTCTTCTCCTTAAACATCTCTCTTCCCATAAATTGCAAGCCAATCAGTATGTCTTACCTGGGTTTGCGGCCCCTCTGTTTTGGTGCTGAGGGGGCCGGGGTCTTGCTGTTAGCCTGGCCATGGTTCTTGCCACCGACCTGCCCTGGGTAATTAGAATGGAGGCCTAGGGTGAGAGGAGGTACTGTTGGAGAATAGGGGAGTAAAAAACATAAGAGGATATTGACAGTGAGTCAAAGCATGATCCTTTTTCGGGTTTGGTGACAGTTTCAACATAACTTTAGTCATTCTTGACCTGGGCTGTATTTTCCCATCAAAATCAAAGCATCAAAGAGGATATGACTGGAATAATCTTAACCATATAGGGTCTTCCTCAGGTGAAGAAGTGAACATACTGCTGTATTTATTTGCGACTAAATCACAAATCATCATCTCCTGATTAGATAACCTGCCATATATACACGGGACAATATTCCCAGTCTGTATTTCTCAAGTGTGATCACAAAATATTACAATAACATACTCTGTTAAGTATACCAATAAGTCAAGATTTTTTTAAATTTATATTTTTTTTACTTGTTGTCTTCTATATTTGTCAGGGTTTCAGTTTTAGTGTGTTATTTTCCTGTGTTATGGTTTTGAGTTTGTAGTTTAAATTTGTTAGTTACTTCCTATGTCATCATGTGAGTTTCTAGTTTATTTCCTGTTTTATTTTGTAGTCCTTTCCTCTTGTATCTTGTCCTGCTTTACACTTCCTCCCTTTGTTCTTTTCCCTCCTGATTGTCCGCCCCACCCTGATTAGTTTCACCTGTTCCTAGTTACCTGCCCTTTAAAGTCTGTGAGTTTCCTTTTTGTCCTCGTCAGTTCGTTGTGCATGTTACCATGTGTACCTCCGTTCCTGCCTGTCTTTCTTGTGCTCTTCGTTTGTTTTTGCCTCTATGTTTTGGACTTTTGGTTCTTTGATTTTTTATTTTTACCCTTGTCCATGTTTTGGATTTGTTTGCCTGCTGTTGGATTGTTATTGGTTTTGACCCTCGCCCGCCTAAGACTTGAGTTTATCTTTTGATTTAATAAATCTGTTCATTTAACCAGTTCTGTCTCATGCATCTGCACCTGGGTCCAACCCCTCCCTCGTGTTCCTGGCACTCCCGTAACAATATTATTTTATGATTTGCAATATAAATCAGCAGATCGTTTGCATTTATATAACAGACCATTTTTGTAAAGTTAAAAAGTAAATACAAAGAATGTCAACATGTTACACCGTCCTTAGTTTGACCATTCCAGTATAGAGGACATAAGTCCCAGTTCTCAGCCAGATTCAGGTGTGTTTACAGAAGTGGCCAAATCAGCCTGTTACCTCTCAGAAAATGTCTTCCATGAAATGACTCAGTCAGTCTAATTGGAGGACATAATGCTGTCATGTTTCAGGCTCCTGCACTGTGCGCTGATGATTTGTTGTTGGTTGCTTTGGGTTCGAACAGATGATGATGATGCATTTACTGACAATCCATAAGTGCTGCTTTGTAACGCTCTGTGCCTCAGCCAGTCTAAACGTGAAAAAAAAAAAGGCCAAACTGGAATGTAGTGAGTGGTATGCAGGCACACAGGAAAGACAAAAGAGAGTGTGATGGCAAGAATCTTATGAGATTTTCATTTTTAAAAATTTAGTAAAATATAGAAAAATGTCAGTTACTACGGAAACCTGGTCATTCTCTCTTGTCGTTCGAAAGGGAACTCTGACCATGTTCTTTTAATTTTGGACATACACTTTTAACTGATGTAATTATACATATAGAATAATTAAAATATTCCATTATCCTTCATGTATAAGGCATTTGGCATCATTTAGGTTCATGATGATGAATGGCATCTTCAAACATGCATTGATGCAACTTTTGATTCTCGTAAGCTGGGTTTTTTCAGCTTTAAAAGATTGCTACTGCACCCACACCTATGTGCACACACAAGTATGCATACTCAGTATTACTTAAATCCAAAAACATTTACAAGATTAATTAACTCTGACATGCCTACGAACATTTAACAACGGAACAGTCATCGTCTGTGCCTTCCAATTAGTGCTGAAATCTTCCAGCTTTAATGCTGGTTGTGAGATAAACTTTTGATTTTTTTCTTTGGTTGTTGACTCAACATAGAAGGAGAAACACACACACATCTGATGAACCACGGAAAGCCAAACTAAATTAGATGTACAAAGGATTTAAATTGTTGCAGAGGTTCAAAAAGGTTTAGGGGCGTTTGAGGCTGCAACACTCATTATTACCGTCACATGACTGAAGTAATTCGCTTTAAGTCATTCAGATTTGGTATATTACTGAAATAAGACATGTCAATTGTTTTTTTCTCAAGTTGAATATGAATATATAGAATGGATAAATGACCTCTTTAATACCCAGGATATCATGAGAACATCTAGGACTTTTAAACAGGGCAGTTCCTAATGATTATTTTCATCATTTACTGAAGTGTTTACCCTACCATTACCTTGGGTGTGGGGTGGGAGGTTCACAATAAAGGTTTCACAAATCTGAAACTATGTTTTAAAGAACTGTATCCTCTCTGGGATAACCCAGTCCAGATTTGAAAAGTCTAGGTGTAGTGGTTTTCCAAAGAGAACTGGTGTCTCATTTATAAAACAGTGTGTAGGATCCATACCAAAACATTTTCTGAGTTATAAAACTGTGTGCACGCTCAACTGCTGACAATGTTGCCTTTATAAATCACAGTCCACCTGGAAATGTGTGCACGTGGATCAGCCTTGTATCCTGCCCTCCACACGCCCACATTCAACCATAAATGGTCAATGCAAAGTGCCTTATGAATGAAAGACAACATGTATAATGTTGTCTTTTATGTGGAATGTTGTTTTTAATGGAGGCAGCATGGGTGGAAAAAAAATTTATCTTATCTAATATAAATGCATAGAAAGGAGATTGCTGATCGATGGTTTTTAATGGTGAATCACGGCAACAACCGAGCAGAAAATGAAGACAAGAATAATTTCTTACACAGAAATTGAGGTTATTGTGGATGAGGCACCGCAGTTATTTACATGTTCAATCAGACTGACTGCTTCTCACCTTGCCAAAATGATTGCGACAATCAATGTTATCCCCCACTCTGGGAAAATATTTTAAAATGGACGTTTGATCAGATTTGTTATGCTAAACTTAGCCTGCATTATGATTAGGACTCATAATGATGATATGGAGTGTAATGATTGCGCAAGAGTTGTCACTGTCTGGTGTCTGTCTGGTGGTGGTGAAAGGGGAAGGTGACTGGAAAGACAGAGTGTGTGTGGCAGCCACTGTGCTGTCTCCAGTGCGCTCAGCTGTCCAGCAGCAAAGTCGCGTTCACTGCAGCGATTTACACACAAAAACTATATGAAAACTAAAATTGTACTTGGTGATATTTGCACAATATTAGCTCTGTTCTCCAACTCTTTAATGCTATCTGATGTCATCTTAAATTTCTACAATGGAGCATCTTTACCAGTGTGTTACATCACCTTTTCTTTTAACAACACTCAGTCAGTGTTTGTGAAGAGACGACACTAATTGTTGAAGTTTTGAAAGTGGAATTCTGTCCCATTCTTGCTTGATATATGACTTCAGTTACTCAACAGTCCGAGGTCTCTGTTGTTGTATTTTGTGCTTCATAATGCACCACACATTTTCAATGGGAGACAGGTCTGGACTGCAGGCAGGTCAGTCTAGTACCTGCACTCTTACTCTGAAGCCACGCTGTTGTAAGGCAGCAGAATGTGGCTTCATTGTCCTGTGTCCCTGAAAAAGACGTTGTTTAGATGGATGCATATGTTGTTCCAAGACGGCACCTTTCAGCATTAATGGTGCCGTCACAGATGTGCAAGTTACCCATGCCATGGGCACTAACACACCCCCATACCATCACAGATGCTGACTTTTGAACTTTGCGCTAGTAACAATCAGGATGGTCTATCTAAGTGCTGAAAGAAGGCAACTGGACTTGCTTGAGTTTCTTGAAGACGTTTCAGCTCTCATCCAAGAGGCTTCATCAGTTCTAACTGACTGGTCGGGAGTACAGGCTTTAACCCTGTGGGGGTGTGGCCCTATCAGCCTGCACAAGCCTGTACTCCCGACCAGTCAGTTAGAACTGATGAAGTCTCTTGGATGAGAGCTGAAACGTCTTCAAGAAACTCAAGCAAGTCCAGTTGCCTTCTTTCAGCAATTAGATATACCATGACCTGGATGACTGAGAATCTTCATCAACAAATCTGGATGGTCCAATTCCTCTTTAGCCTAAAGGACAGGGTGTCCATGATTTTCCCATGATTTGAAATGTGGACTCGTCAAACCAAAGGACACTTTTCCCCTTTGTGTCAGTCCATCTCAGATGAGCTCGGGAAGAGGTTGGCAGCGTTTCTGAATGTTGTTGATATATGGCTTGTGCTTCACATAGTGGAGTCTTAATTTGCATTTTTGGTATAAAATTCAGAGTAATATATTTACAAAAATCAATGAAGTTGATGAGATCCAATATTTAAAATGTTGTCTTTGTACTGTTTTTATTTGAACTGAATGTCAAAAAGGATAAGGAAATTATCACATTCTGTTTCATTAATGTTTTACAGAGCGTCCCAACTCTTTTGAAATTGGGGTTATAGTTACCATACAGTCTGGCCCACTTTTATGCGCTGCGGGGGTTGGAATGTGATGGCGCTGATGAAATATTAATATATTAATAATATTTTGATGTAAGATTTTGTAAGTTGGCTTTTATATCTTTTTAAATGTAAAGGTGTTTATGGAATTTTCATGGCTCACAAAGCGCAAATACGAAATGAAAAGAAAACAGTCAAGTCTTCCTTTATTGCCTTTTCACAAATTAAAATATGTTTAAAATCATTTTTAGCCTCTCTGGGATAAACAGATTTAACAAGTCTATGTATAGAGGTATTGGAAAGAGACTTGGTCCAATAAGATGAAACAGTGAAATTTCCTTTTTTTCCTTTTTCACTAAAAGAAAATGTAGGAGGAGATACGTTTCAGACAGCAGTAAGGCTTTACCTTATGACCAACACACTTTCACATTTTCACATTCCAGCCATCAGAACTGTACCTTCATTTGTGGATACAGGAGGTAGGACTTTGACTTTCGGTTTCCTTCCTCTTTTGCCGGGTACCTTAACAGGCACCTGAGCTGGTCTGGGAGCCACTGCAGCACCTGCCTCTTTCCCCCTTGCCACATTCTTCCGCTCTGTCCCACTCCCTTTCCTGTCCTCTTTTCCCTTGGTCCTAGGCTCCCTTCGCTCCTTGCCTTCCTTAGACTCCTTGCTCTTCCTCAGTGTAACCACCATCGCCTCCTTCTCCTCCTTTCGTTTCTTTGGTTTGCTGCTTTCCCTTCCTACCACCTCCCCTCCTCCTTTATACCGTTCTCTTTTGTCCTTTTTCTTTCGTTTCTTCTTCACCCTGCCTCCTCCATCATCCTCCTCGTTTAGGGAGGAAGGTGGTTGCGGGGCTCCTCCAGAGTGCTTAGTGGCATGGGCCCCTGCCATTGCGTAGCGATTGGACGATGCCGTGCTGCCCACAGGGGTGAAGAGGCGGAGCTGGTCCTTGGGACCCACGACCAGGTGTCCCCGTGGGATTGTGGGAACTGTGGTTTGTGCGTTGCTATTTTGGTCCGAGGCAGAAGAGGAGGCTGCTGCAGTGGAGGCCGGAGGTGGCGTGTGCTTCAGGAGACCAGTCAACATCTGAAAAAGAAAGGTGTGTCAGTCATTTATCATTAATCAGTCATTAATCATTATCATTCTGTTGTAATTTATAAATTTATCATAAATAGTTTACTTTAACATTTTTAACAACCAATTCTTGTTAAGCTGCTGTCGATGGACAGATTTATATACAGTTATATATTAAGAGCTTTAAAATGAAGCATCTGCAGCTATAATATATACTACAAACTATAATATTAGAAAAATACAAAGAAGTTAAACACATAATCCAGGCTAAAAGCAACACACTTGCAGCTGCCAAATGCAGGAAGCTCTGGAAGACTGTTTGAATGCGCAAATTAATACGATTATGATATCAATGCTGCAATATTATGATATTAAATTAATGAGTTTCCAAGATGTAATCTTATGTTGTGTGTTTTACAGTTTTAGTCCTTGCACTTTCAGCTGCAATGCGGCAGTGACAAACGGATTTGGGAGCAAATAAAAAAATAAATATAACATGGATACAACAGGGCGACATTGGTATATGAAAACACAATGAAATGGTTTTGATAGAAATTTAAATCAAGAAGAGGAGGGCCCTCCTATACAGGAGTAAACCTGTCACGACCCGCGGACATAAGCTCAAAAATCTTCTATTAACGATTATGTAATTTTCCAGAAACTTGATTGGTCAGCAGGACCATTGATTGGTCATTGCTTTTATACGTTTTGATCTCTTATCTCGAACATAACCTGCTCCGGAGCAGGTTAACTGTGCAGCATAAGTTCCCATGGTGATGGACCCTGGTAAGAAGTGAACCAGCTTCCTAACACTGAAAACCCAGAGTTAACCCTGAAGTTATCTAGCCAACCACAAATCCTACTTCGTAGTACAGGCCCCTGGTCCTAGGGATGCCCTGCCCTGCATATTTTATGTTTCCCTGCTCCAACACACCTGATTCAAATGAATGCCTCCTTAACAGGCCTGGTTGACAAGCTGATCATTTGAATCAGGTGTGTTGGAGCAGGGAAACATCTGAAACATGCAGAGCAGGGGGTCCTCAGCACAATACCTGATTAGGTATAAGATGTTCATACTGTAGCAAGTTCAATTGAGCAAAAAATGTAGGGAGATAGGTTTAAAGAGTTTTACAGTTGTTGTTTTTTTAGAAAAACAGAGTGATGTTTCTGCCAGCTCAAAGCATTTGACATTTGTGCCCAATCAGACCTACATTTTGGTGGGAATTTTCAAAGTTTTAAACTTTCGACGGTTGCTATAGCGCCACCATCAGGGCTATTAGTGCACAAAGTCAGCTGACGAAGTTTGGTAAATTTTCATGAAGGCAGATTTCCAAAGAAGAAGAACAGAGAAAGAAGAAATTAGGAGAGAAGGATAAAAAGACATGAGGAAAAGTTATTTTACTACCTTAATTCTGAGGTTGTTCTCTAAATAGTTAGTCTATTAAATAATAAAGATAGCAACTTCTAAACAACCCATATCAACTTTAGGCTTAAATTAACAACTTTTGGTGAGCCCCGAGCACAGTTGCACAGTTTTGTATTAAGCTCCACCCACTTCCAGTTGAAGACCCGCCCATTCCGAACACGGATACACAGTGTCCGAAATTAACTGCAAAATTTATGCATATTTGGTATGGTTTTAGCTTTAAAATATTCTGCAGTATAACAGCTTGAAAATGATCACAGAGGTGCTTGGGAACCTGTTGTACAAGAATATTGTGGAGTTTGCTAATAATTTAATTTGATTTTTAAAGAATTTTTCAAATCTGTGAAAAAATGAATGGGACATTGTGATGATTTTCTCAAAAATGCTGCAGTTAAAGAACAAGGATGTAATGACAGATGTGGTCAATGTAAGGAAAGGAAAATAAGAAAAAATCTAAACTTTCCTGTTTTAAACAACCCTCATACATATTTGTGGGTATTTATTTCTGGGTTTACTAAGTCCACCTGAAAGCACCATGATGTCCTGACCCTGTTTGTGTCAAACTCTGACACAGACTGCAGCCAGAAACAGCGTGCCTGTTAGTGACACCAAAATGTGGTACATACTTGCTATGTGACTATTTTGGTACAAACATTTACCCTGAGTGTGGTGAAGAGCCTTGTGAGATTTAATTGCCAAACAAAAAATCTAACTGCATTTGGCACTAAGCAGATTTTAATTTCAGACCTGCAGATATGAATACAGATAATTTACATGATTGGACGGATACACAAACAAATACAGATAATGGTGAACTCGCTCACCCCTACTGAGCCTTATGTCTATGGCAAGTTTGTGCTGGTTGTGGCTGCTGTTTCAACATCTTTTATCCTCACAGTACAGCCAGTGTGGGACCGTAGAAGCACCGGTGTTCTACATCAGTGCTGCTACCATGTGACTATGGTGAAAGTGTTTTATATGAATCCAGTAAAGGGGAAGTCCTCAGCAGATGTACACCAAAGTCATCAAGGGAGTTAAGAGGAGTTAAGACTGCCCTGTTCTTTATGCTGTTGTCCTTTTATCCATGAAACTTCTCACTACCTGCATATGAGAGAAAATTTCCCAGAAATTTTCCCAGAAAAAGCGCTTAGAATAGTAAACGTTGTTTGGGGGCAGCTGTGGCTCAGGTCACTGCCACCAGTGTATGAATGTGTGCGTGAAATGGGTGAATGCTGACTTGCAGTGTAAAGTGCTTTGAGTGGTCAAACTGACTAGAAAAATGCTATATAAATGGAGGACATTTATCATTCTTGAAGAGCTGAGACATCATGAAGGCCAAATGTGACTGAGCATTGAGACTGTCAACTGTGTCATATTGTTCTGAGGCCAGTTTTTTCAAAATATGTAGCAATTTGAAAAATAAAAATTGACTAAACTTCAGATAATGTGTAGTTGTGCACTTACACTATATGTGTCACAACTTCATATTGTAGGACCGGCCATCCATTGTGCAGGAACACCACTTGCACCATTTTTAAATTAAATTTAGTACATACAGTATGTGCAGGTTTTTAAACATGGGTAAACCTGCTAAAAAGGCGATTGACTTCTTTCACATTGTCTTTCTAGTTTTTGTTTTTTTGTTGTTTTTTGTCTGATGTGTCATATTCGATATCTGAAACACGCCGGACAACAGTCGGAAGCAGCATGGAGGCTGGTGACAACATGACAGTGGTTACTGTATCTTTTAATTTAGTCCTTCTGTTAAACTCAATGCGGACTGAATGATGTTAGAGCACTGCTTTAATGGAGACAAATGGAAAGCTATTTTTGCAGCAACGTCCAGATAGCATCATGCCTGAAAAGGGCGAAAGTTAGCATGTCCACCCGGATGTCATGATTCCATCGCTGCCGATCAGAGCTGGAGCCAATAAATACCCATGAATACTTCAGAGTAATTTGGCCTGGGAATTAATGCTGATTGTACCCAACACAAAACCCAGATGTTACTGGGCGTTGGTAGTTTTTTTTGTCCAGTATGGAAGGGGCTTAAAATGAAGATTTTATATTATATAGTATATTTGAGATACTTCAATCGAATTCATATTATCCATCAGATGACCAATCTGTAACATCACTTTTTCCACCATTCTCATCCTGAACCTTTTGAAACACAGCATCCAACCACCATTCACCTAAACTTCTCCATGGTGCTTTAGCAGGACAGCATTTTTCTGCTCTGCCTACAAATGCAAAAGTCGCATAGATGATAAACTGCTATACTGCTGCTTTCCTGTTGTATCATTTCCATGTGGAAAGCCCAGCAGCAGTGCAGTAAATATGTAAGATGGGGGATTTTTAACGAACACGCCTGTACACTAACAGAGGATAAATGCAGGCTAAGGGGCTTTCCCAGGCTTTCCCATACACCTGACTTTTATATTAGGTTGTCAGCTGAAAGGTGGTTAACGTAGCTTAATATTAGATATTAAGTGAGAGATATTATAATAAGTCTGCAGCATCTGCATAAACACCATTAATATTCATGACTGATGGGTGGACATCAAGGTCCCTCCCTTATTGTCATGTGTAACATTTATTGCACCCACCTGGAGCCTGGTTCTGCTCCGAGGTTTCTGCCTGCTAAAAGGCAGTTTTTCCTTGCCAGAGTCGCTATTTTGAATTGCCTGCCACATATCTTTGCTTTTCATGATGAGCACTCTCTCCAGTCTTTGCTGATGTCTCCTCTTTGCCTCCTTGATGCCAGCTTTCAGCCTTGGTTTGACGTTGTTGTATGACTCCTTGTCACCTGACCGAAAGACAGCTTTTTTCGGCTCTGGATAAACCACCCACCTCTCCATTTATCCAGGCTTTCTGGTTGGTCAATTATTTTGTTGTCTTTTTTGGTTACCATATCATCAACACTTTTGCTGATGTATGTATGTATGATGATAATGAAGTATATTCCTCAAGACTAATGTGATTCTCTTGGGTGTCATAACTCTAAACATTGGCCTGTCTGTGCACTCAAAACAGTCCTGTAGAGCTGCTGTAGCTTCATCCGTCCACACTTTGATGCTTTTTAATCAGCTGGGAGTACGTTGGGAGCAGAAGCAGTGAAATGTGGTCTGACTGACCAAAATGAGGACAGGAGATGGCCTTGTAGCTGGGAATGTGGCTGGTCAAACAGTTTTTAGGTCAGTTTAAAATCACTAGCTACAATGACCTTATATAAATCCTGTACTGCATTTTATGAATTTGCATCCAGAGGAATGTAAACAGCAATGGAGAATTCTTTGGGCAGATAACACAGCCATCATTTCAACATTAAAAACTTGACATCTGGTAAACACTATCCATCCAGAGTCTTGTGTTCTGTCGGCTCTGAACATGTGGGAGGGGCGGGGGCGGGGGCAATGAATACATTGATTACCCTATTTCTATAGGTTATTTTTCATTTCAACATTTCAATTCTTCTTAATTCTTCACCTTATTTACTCACAAACTACTTTTATGTGCACACACACACACCTCCGGTCTCTGACCGCACACACACTGGCTACTCTCTCCGTGTGTCTACTCTGTTGACTTCATTAGCACCATGTTTTATAAATCGGCCAAAAAGCACAATATGTGTACAATACTTGGATTTTTTCACCCCCGATTTCATGTTCAACAGCAGGTGAGTCGCATGTGGAGGAGGCTCGTTGTAAATGTCGGAGCTTATCGAAACAATCAATTATCATCATAATGAACAATAATGTGCTACCTGATTGATCCTTGCAGGGGCTTTGTCTCAGCCTAGCTGCACCACAGAAACATCAGAGCAAAGTGTCAGCTATTAAACATCATGCAGCAAATGTAAAGGTAGCGTTTTGCTTAAGAACACTTCAGTAGGGCAGATGAGAGAGAATCATGCTGAAACGGTCTCCAAACCAATTCTGAAGCAAAATCTGCTGCTCCTCCAGCATTTCTTTTAATGCCATTACAAATACAGTATGAACATGGCGATTCTCCACCTCTGGAGATAATCAAACAATCAGCCAAACTATCAATATTTTACACTGATCAATACTGGATGTCCAATATGTCAGGAATAACTGACCGAACGTGCCTTTATTCCCCAGTGGTAGGTTGTATCAAGGACAGGGAGTCAATCAGCTGGGATACCGCAGTTATGACAGACAGAAGCTCTCTCTCTCTCTCTGTGTGTGTGTGTGTGTGTGTGTGTGTGTGTGTGTGTGTGTGTCAGCAGAGTGGATCTGATTTACATCGACTAAAGCCACTGATGGACACATGGCTACTGAAAGAGAGCTCCCTCTGGTGCAAACTACTGAACACAAGCCACACTAAAGCCACTTTACATTAAAGACCATGTTAAAGTTTATGTTGGTAATGTCAGCCTTACGATAATCACTGACATGTATTGATTTGGTGGCGTTTTTGTTTGTTTCTTGCAGATTATGAGATGCATCTGTACTCTACAGGAATACCATCATGTAACTAGTAGCTGCAGCTGTATTAATATGATTTATAAATGGACAGTACATTAATGAAGCATGATACTATATCTTAAGAATTTCTCATGCCTACTTACAGCTGAACATAGTAACATCAAAGCAGTTGATGTACACATTCTTTGTATTTCTGCAAATGTGTATTCAGGATCCATGTGTTGCATAATCAGAATTGTAAATGAGAAAAGCGGCACCATCAGAATCTACTACAGAATCTACTGTTTCGAACTAAGAACCACCGTAATTCTAAACCTTCCGAAAGGGACACGACATAAGACATACTTTGACATAGTTTAACATTGTTTTGACATTGTCAACGGCCAACGTGACGTAACTGCCGACCCCCCACCCCTCCCAAAAAAAAGGTCGGATCTATGACCATGTAAAAAGGAGTGCCAGCCTCGGGGTTGACTGACCCCATCATAACACCTGCTCAGGCCTCAGGTGGCACTGACTTATGCCCGACCTCCCTCTCGCTCATCTCCCCCTTCACCATTCTCCTATCCCCAACCCGTCCCACCCCACCCATCAAGCTCCTCTCCTGTGGAACCATCTTCCAGTCTCGGTCTGGGGGGCAGACACCCTCTCTTCATTTAAGAGTAGGCTTCAAACTTTCCTTTTTGATAAAGCTTATAGTTAGGGCTGGCTCAGGCCGGCCCTTAGTTATGCTGCTATAGGCTTAGACTGCAGAGGGACAGAGGGACCCATGATGCACTGAGCTCCTCTCTCCTCCTCTCCCTCTCCCTCTCCTTCCGTTCACATTCATGTTCCATCATCAATGCATAATACTAACTAATACTAACTTATTAGTCTTTGTGCTTTCTCGTCTCGCAGGTTCCCATGGATCGTGGTTGGACCTACTGCTGTGGTCCTGCTGGACACCCACTGCTGCTATTATTATTACTATTATTAATATTTCTTATTATATTTTCATATAATAGCTCCTACAGCTACTACTATTTATAACAGTAGTAATATTTCTACAGCTTTTATTCCAGTTGCTTTGCATCTGTTTGTGCCTGTCTCCCCACCTCCCACTATACCTGCCTCTGTCCCTCTCTCTCCCTCCCTCTCTCTTTCCCTGTCTCTCTCTCTCTCTGACCATCTCTCTCTCAACCCAACCGGTCAAGGCAGATGGCCACCCACCTCGAGCCGGGGTCTGCTCCGAGGTTTCTGCCTTCTAAAAGGCAAGTGTTCGCCAAGTGCTTACTCGTGGGGGGATGTTGGGTCTCTGTAAATTAACTAATAAAGAGTGTGGTCTAGACCTACTCCACATGTTAAGTGTCATGAGATAACTTTTGTTGTGAATTGGCACTATATAAATTAAATTTGACTTGACTCGACTCGACTCGACTCGACCCGAACCTGCCATGTCTTTATCGCCCCCGAGTCATGATCCTGGTCAGAGCCTCTGTAAATCACCTTGGTACGTTACCATACTCCGTTGTCAAAATGCCCTCCATGGTCTCCAAGGCTGTATTCTGTACTAGTCCAGCCATGTTCACCAGCAATGCCATGCTAGGTGCTAGTATCAACAGATGACATGTAGGCTTTATAGCTATGGAGGTAAACAGACAAATTTGCACTCAAATTTGCAGATCTCTGCCACGGCAGTGTGTAGCAAAAGTCACATATAAAAAGACAGTCAATTACGAGGCCCGCCTGAGTTGAAACTGATGACTTGTCTGTATTTCCAGCTCTTGGAGCAAAATACTTTTCAGCCATTAATATCTATGTACACAATCACAGATCTATGTACCTATTCACAGATCACATATACATTTATATTTATATGTAGATATTTCTTACACATTTACAAATCTGATTACACACAGAGAGACTAAGGAACCCATTGGCTGTTCTCTTTCAAATCAATCTTTCCAAAGATTTGAGTGGAAAGAGTTCTTCTTGCAGCTGCATTTACCTTTTTGTTTGACTCAAGTCACCATCTAGTCAAAATTGTGTCTTTCTTCTTGTTCCTCCAGTTGAATGTTTGAGCTTCACTGTGTAGAATGATGTATGTGCAGAGTCTCAAACTATGAGGCAGTTTTCACATTTATTGCTGATAGTGTAAATTTTCTCTGTGCTCACTGAAAATCTGATTTGAATAGGCGGGCCTACGAGCATGATTTGTGACATCACAAATAGTTTGGAAGGCAATCCTGGTCCAATATTCAGCAAACAAGTGTGATGTGGAAACTTGAAGCCACTGAATACACTGAGAATGGACTTTACAGTGAAGGAGGAGATCTTGTGTCCAGAAGTAAAACTTGAAAAATTTAAAATATTTGTTTTCATGGATTCTGGCATTTTAAATGATGGAGAAGAAATAGGTGACATTGGACATCCACCAAGGCCCAACAGCCCTCTTATTTAAGCCTTAGCACCAACTGCAGCAACTCGTGACACTCTGTTAGTACCTAACTGAATCCCTATTAATTTAGCTACACATTGGTGCTAGTTGCAGGTTTCTAGCACTATTTGTTACCGTACAGCAGCCAGGAAAAGCCTACCCCCCTATGAAAACATGTTTAAATCTGCTAGATCTGGATTTTTATTTGGATTCGCACTAAACTGTACACAGCCCTCTAAATATGACTTTTTCCCCTTTTTAAAAAAAATCAAGATC
Source organism: Hollardia meadi (assembly GCA_037974645.1). Classification (NCBI taxonomy): domain Eukaryota; kingdom Metazoa; phylum Chordata; class Actinopteri; order Tetraodontiformes; family Triacanthodidae; genus Hollardia; species Hollardia meadi. The sequence goes on from JBBPCS010065486.1 coordinate 16,323, forward strand.
CATGCATTATTCTATGGAAAATTCATGAAAATGTCAAAAAAAAATGCCCTATCCGGCAATGTTAAAGAGATGAAAGTTTCCTAGGTTAGCCCCTTTATCTGGATCCGTGCCAAAATTTAATGGCTTATTCCTTGGCCCATGCCCCATCCTTCCACCAAGTTTCGTGGAAATCCATTCAGTAGTTTTTGTGTAATTCTGCTCTGCTAACAGACAAATGGTTAAAGTATTGACCAGCATCTGTCAAAATGTTTAAAAAACAACCAGCGAGAATCATGTACAGCATGGTCTACTGTCTGTTGTATGCCCTTTTTACACTGCTGTGCATGGGCTCTTTCTGTGTCTAATGTGAGAGACTGTACGTCGTCTGTATGTTTCCATACCAATGTCACCACCGATTGGAGCACATTTCTGCACTCGGCAAAAAAGTGATTGTGTTTCTGAAAACAAGCCATGCTAGCTCATAGCTTTGATAATGTGGGATTTTGAATCAGAAAGATTGAACGCAGTTGATGAAGATGTAGCCTGACATTCTTCAGAGGGCCTGTAACAACAATTCAGGCATTTCAAGACCATCAATGCCATACCTACATGTACACTCCCCTCCAAAAGTATTGGAACAGTGAGGCCAACTCCTTTATTTTTGCTGTAGACTGAAAACATTTGGATTTGACATCAAAAGATGAATATGAGACAAGAGATCAACATTTCAGCTTTTATTTCCAGGTATTTGCATCTGGATCTGATACACAACTTAGAAGATAGCATTATTTGTAACGGAACACCAAATTTTTAGGTGAGCAAAAGTAT